>VDFB02345977.1:0-39551 GCA_007258455.2 Sequoia sempervirens | reverse complement strand
TTTTAAGTTATGAGTGAATTAGGTAATTGATTGGTTCCAAATACAATAAGTGAAGTTATGATTTCATATAACTAGAAATTTATAATTGGTTCAAAATGATGGATGTTTCTTTGATTATCTAGTCTAGGTAACACCTCCTATCTCTAAATATAATATTTTTTAGGTATGAAAATTAATCAATAAAATTATAGTCTATATTATACACTCCATCAATTATATAATTATATATATTTCAAGAATAATTTAATATTTTAGCTAGGGAATTATCAATTTATATGCATTGAGTAGAATCTAGGGATTTTTTATTAAAATTAAATTAAGAAATAGGTAGTGAATCTAGGGTAAATATAGTGGATTCTTTTGATTAAATTTTTATCGTATTTATTCATTTTAGTAAAATCTAAAGCGAATTAGGTCACTTTAAGTATGTTGTTTCTACTTTATTTTTTAAAAAACACAAGTAGATCAACACTAATATTATAATCACTCTTGTTTAGCTTGATATGAAGCCACCTATCTACTAGTAAAATTTATAGATTTAACATCTACAAACATATTTGATCGGTATTACAACATCAATTAATTTTTCAACAATTCAATATAAGAAGATGTTTGTACCTCTTGAGGTAACTTGTTCTAACAAAATCACTCCTTAAGGCCATCTATAATAATATAACTTATCTAGATCATTTATAGAACCCTTAGCATCCCCTAGGGTCATTTATAAAGCACCCCATAAGGTCATATATTCTATTCTAGCATAGAATCTATAAGGCCCCACCTTGCATGAGATTAGTAAAACCCTAATCTATTTTATGTTTACCTAATTAGATGATAAGATGTATTGTGGATGATAAATAGTGTGATTATGTGACAATATTCTTGCATTTCATTCTGACAATTTTTATTGATCCTACCATGAAAGAGTAAGGACTTGTGAATTATGAATATGAGTTGAAATTGTAAATGAAATTATCATACAATTAAATCCTATTTCAGCTATCAGATTAATGTGATATACAATTGTTACTTATAGTTTCTTTGGTAATGTACAGGGAAGGAAGAGTGCCAGTATGAGAAGGGAAGACCATTATGAATACATTAAAAAGACATATCCTTGTGATCATGAATTTGACCTCTTATTTGGGGCTTAGAAATAAACAAGTTAATATGTAGGTAAATTAAGGTGGTGAGGGTTGATATTGAAGGGATAATTGATTATATGTTATGTGGGTGTAAGTGGGGCTAGGGGTTAGGAACCCTTATCCAAGTGTGAAACTCGGATGGATCCTTAAGTGGGTCCTTAAAGAGGATTTTTGGGCAATTTCTTTGATTGGGATATAAAAATAAACCCCATAGGATCTATACCATAATAGTAGGGGTCAAGTGGGCATGCAATAGGGCCCCAAGGACATGATTTGACTACTAAAAATTCCTCATAATGAGGAGTGACGAATTTTGAGGAGACGATGGGGGTGAAAAGATTGAGGGGTTGTCCAAGTGCATGTTCCCCTCTTTAATGAGGAAAGACCCTTATTGATAGAGGGAGGTACACTTCACAACTCCCTCATCCAAAGGTTGCAAGTTGAAAATCCTATATATCTTTGAGAGGAAGGATGAGTGGGGTGTTACCCACTTATCCTCTTGGAGAACTTTAGTGGAGATTGTAGAAAGAATGAGAAGAGGAGAGGAGTCCACCTGTTTCAAAAGATAGTTATCAAGATGGCTTGGCTTGGAGAGGAAAGATAGATAAAAGAGTTCAATCCCTTCACCTAAAGAAAAGAGATAAGTTTTTCCAATTTCCACTTACCCTTGATTATTGATTGTAAGAAGATGTCATATTGTATGGATCGTGGTTGAAAATAGTGAGTAGAGGCTTAGATGCATGAAATTTGGTGCTATGTCATTTCTTTTATTCCCTTGTAAAGTTTGAGAAGACTCCATTCATCATCTTGGAGCTAAAATAATTCCTTTCTTGAGGGTATGGCTAGAGCCCACGAGGCTCCATGATGTCATTACAGTAGGGTGGAGAGCAAGCCTTATTTAAATTTGTGTGATTCATTGTATTTTTTTTAAATTAGTTGTGATGTGGAAAACTAGTGATTGTTGTAACATGAAAGAAAGTGGAAAAAAAAAGAGGAAACAATATTTTATTTGTATGTAAATCCTTAATTTCTAAATGCTAAAAATAATAGAGCAATTTGTAGACCTATTGGTATGCTCTTGAAGTTTCATACTTTCATTCTAAGAAAATGACATAGGTAAAGTCTCATTTAATGGCTGGATATTCCTATATCATTTGTAATGAGAGATTCATTAGGGAAAATTGTACCTTATGGTAAAGATGGAAGGAGAATTTTCCATGAGATTGTGCTAGAAGAAAACATATAGGGTAGGAATGATGGGATATAATGTATCTGCTATTTTTCACATATCATAAAATGTTATTTCAACTTTGAAATACTACTCTCTATTTCATTTTGAGAATAAGGAAAAATATATTAATCTAAAAATGGTTGTGAGTATAAGTTATCATGTTAGGAATGAAATATGCTCCCCATTGAAGGAATTCGTCTGTTCATATTTGTTTTAAATATAATATGGGAATTGTTAAATGTCATTATATGACGTGTATCTCAATGTCAGATTGTATATAATTAGTTCATTTCAGATGGGAAATGCAACAACTTGATATTTAAAAAGGTTTAAGGTCAAGAGTAATAAGAATTTATAGTATGCTACAAATTGTTTGATTTTCATGCAAATAAAAAGAGAGAATGATATAAAGCTGATTTTCTTATTATTTATGAGTGGGTGATACATATCTTTTTCTAAAAAAAGTCTTTACTTGTTGTTATTAAAGTTTTGAAAAGAAGAGATCAAAATTTCATTTATATGGTCTAGTTGTCCGTCATAACAAATGCATTCAGGTTGGGACCTTTTCCCGTAATGCCCTGTACATCTGTATATTTACACAACAGTTCAACGAAGAGTTAAAAGAAAAGAACAACAACAACAAAAAAAAGTAAAATGGCTACCCAACGCAGATCATAGTTTTTTTCACCTATTTATGGCTACAATATAAAGTTATTGTTTTAACGTTTCAGTAGAAAAAATATATATATAGAAAAAAAAGGGGTGTTTTAGGAGCGGCTCCCATGGAGATGTGACACCATGGTTTTGTGGCAATCATAAGGATGGCCCGTGGCTCCTTTGAAGCAGACCTGGGAAATATCAACATCATGTGCTCAAAGATAACTCATCGCCAAGGAGAATATCCCTTTAAGTTTTCGATTATCCCTTGAGTAGTGTGTAATAATCGAAAACTTATAGAGATGCACTAGATTCTCCCTACTAGGGTTTCGTAACAAAAAAAAGTTGTGGTGTATGTAATAATCAAAAACTTATAAAGATGCACTAGATTCTGGAGGTTTTCCTTTATCATTATTGGTGGCTATCATCATTGGCAATTTAAGGACCCCGCTAGACTAGTCATGGCATTTTATCTAATCTAGAGATAGTAACAATAGGATAAATGAATAAGAAAGAAAAAGGAAAATGTGTGAAAGAATGGCAGGTCTAGTGCTATAGTTAAGTTGTTTTGCTCACTTTCCCGGGTCTATGATTTAAGGATACAACATTAAGATTAAATTTAAAATTCTAGACTTATTCATCTAATCAGGATAGTCTTCTTAGCATAAATTAAAATGAGAGTTTTGAGCATCACAGATATTGGCCAGTCCATTTAATAAGTTCAACTACATTGCAAGTGGTAGAATATTTGTTTACACTCCTCCAAACATTAACTATTTGATGGTGGTATCTAGATTAGGTGAAGACTAGGATTTCTAAGACTATATCTCACTTTAGTAAGGTCCTATTTAATATTTTAGGAATCAATGTGATCTTATGCTTGTAATGACAATATTACTTATGCTACATTTAAATGGTGTGCATCTCTATAAGTTTTCGATTATCCCTTGAGTAGTGTGTAAGCATTACCTACACAAGGATTTGGCAATATAGTTTTTGGTGTATTAGACTATTTGGTCTGATGGGAACTTCCTAATAGGATGATTACTATTTCTATCCAGTGTCATATCAACAAGTGGTACTTATGCAACATGGTATCCTACCTATATTCTTTATATCCCCTTAATTGCGTGATAGTCACCTTGAGTTGGGTGAATGGGCTTGGGGTAAAGCAGAAGTGGCGTTAAGTGTGAAAATGATTAGCTATGTGTGTTGTTGTTTGTTGATGAATTACCTGATGCTCTTTTACAACTTACCAATTTTTACAAGCATATATCTTGGAACAATAATAGTTACACAATGATTATAGGTATCAATAGTTATAGGAGGGGATGTTTTATGGATTTATTGCTTCATTAGAATCTAGAGTGTATGATTATAAATAACAACTTAATATACGATAATCTTATCCCCATCATTTATATTGTGTTCAGACTTGAAATTGATGTTAAATCCAGGGTATACACAAAAATGGTTCTTAAATCTCAAAGAGGTACATTTCTATATTCCCATAATCATAATAGGCATGCAAACCAAAGCTAGCATTAACACAACAATAAGTCTAATAATGATTTAAGCATAGAGCTCTTACTGGCCGTACAAAAATATATTCTCTTTCGTTACTCTTTGTAAATTACTAAGATTCATCAAAAAAAGGGGTGCAAGGCATTAAACATTTAGAGTATCTACTATTGATAGTTTTGATAATATTAAAACTAGAAGGGCTAGTACCCATTACAAACTAGCCATAGAGGGAAACCAGGGACTTATGAGTAGTGAGAGAACCAAAAAATTAAATAGAAACTAAAACTTAAATAGTTTGACCAGTAGGAAAATATAACCAAAAACAAACCAAAAAATAGAGATCAACACAAAAAACCCATCAAAAACCTATAGGTCTCTTAAAAGCTTGATATCAGTAATCATGTTCCACTCTTGAGACAAGAACTCAAGCTTCTTCTCAAAATTCATAGGCCACTAAAGAATGGCTCGGATATCCTTAGTAACATCATGAGTTGAGGTGTCCACCCTCTTACCCTTCTTCTTCTATACATGACCATTGTCCAACCCTTCTACTAGTTGCTTCCCTTGGCTCTTCTTTATCTCATCCTAAAAAACCTGAAGAGTGAGGGTTGTATTCTTCACAATTTCTTTGCTATAGTCGGTGATAACCCTTAGGCATTGCATGGTCTTCTCCTGGTTCTAGTGTATGGAATCAATTTCAGCCAACAAACTCTACTTTATCTTCCTCAAACCCAATAATGGTCCGTAGATAATCCAACTCCTTTTCCCATCTTTTCCACCTCTCAAAGGACCTGGCCAAGGAGGTAATCATGTCCCAATGCATTTTTTTCTCCAGCTCCCCAAGCCACATAGCCTATTGTTCCAACACCTTTCCCTCCATGATTTGAATCCTCTCTTTAGCAGTAACCAGCTACCCTAGGAGCCATTTCATAATATCCTTCTAAAAAATAATGGTATCTAAAATTTCATTCAATTTTTTACCTATGGGGTTGACATGGATACAAATAGACCTAGGTTTAGTCCTAAGCTCCTGCAAATTGACATAAAGGTTGTGGTAATTATGAGGGCTAGGGTTAGAAATGGGCGGGGTGTTGGGGATCTCCGAGTCGTGGCCCTGAGCTGAGGATTGGATAGGAGAATTAGCCAGGGTGGGGTCCCATGAATTGTCATCATCATTGGTGTTATCAAAATCCTCCAACCCAGAAGAAATGGTCGTGGGCGTGGGCTGCATATGATACGGATGGGAGGGGCATTATCATTAGGTGCTATAGTGAATGCCAAGAGGAGTTTCGTTAGTAGTGAGAGAGGGGTTGGGGTTCCTTGGGGGATTAGTGGGGTCCAAAATAGTCAAAGTGTTCTTGTACACAGTAGTAGGGGAAGGAAGCAAAGGCTCATGAAACTTACACAAATGCAGGATCAGACCTGTTGGAGGGGTGATTTCTTAATTTTGGCCTATACATTCCTAATAGATTGCCCAAGCGAAGACATAGTCGAGAGGGGGAAATTCATCTTAATATTGTACCTAATATGGTTGAGCATGGGGAAAAGGTGGGCATGGAAGTGACAAAAACACCCTTCCATAGTGACATACCTCATGAGAATTCAACAATGGGGCTCCAAACTCTGGGAAGGTCCACACAATTCAAACCATTCTACAACATGTTCACCTTCTAACCCTCTTTCAAGAACCATTTCATGTCCTCCTAGTAATGGCTCTTAGACTTGCGTAGGATGCAAATCCCTTCCAAGGAAAGCCCCATGACCTGCCTAATAAGTTTAGGGGACACCATAAGAGAGATGCCACTAACAATAACAATCATTTCTACCCACAAATTGGTGAATTCCATTGATAATTTGGGGTTAACACCCTGCATCCCCTCCACATACAAGGCCAAATTTCCCCTTTCATGAATTTCCTAGACCTCTTTATCCTACTTCCAACCTTCACAAGTAGTACATGTTCCTCTTGGACTAAATTCCCAACCATCATAACACCTAGAAAAAACAAAGCAATGATATATGAGTAACAGAGATAGCTCTTGAAACACTAGAGTCATAAATAATAATAACCGATCAAAGAGTGATTAGGAAGCTTAACTTGCAATAAATGACAAGCATGGAAACAATCAAAACAAGCTGAAAAAAAATCCAACCCAATCTCAATTAGATAGTCCTTTTACATCATTTTGAATCAATTCAA
This sequence comes from Sequoia sempervirens, assembly GCA_007258455.2. NCBI lineage: Eukaryota > Viridiplantae > Streptophyta > Pinopsida > Cupressales > Cupressaceae > Sequoia > Sequoia sempervirens. The sequence continues at coordinate 32,794 of VDFB02345977.1, read as the reverse complement.
GCACTTGACTTGGGATATGGTAGATATTCTCCCATTTTTCCAAATTAGGAGTAAAAGCTACTAGATTTGCTAAGGCATCGATGACTTTATTACCACTCCTAAACATGTGACAAACTCTACATTTCCCAGGAGAAATCATTAGATTGTGAGTAGAGGACATGGGATCCTGAAAAGTCCAACAAGGAGAAGCAAGCCCAGTCATGATAAGAACTATATTCCTTGAGTCCCCTTCAATGGCTAATTTGGAAAACCCATCATGTGTGGAAATTTTTATTCCATAGAAAGTTTCAACCACCTCATTAAAACTAGAGGATTGGAACCCCAAATTAACTACATAAGCCATCACAAACTTTCCCCTAAGGTCACAAAATATCCCATCTCCACCCACCCAATCTAGGTTAGGTTTGGCCAAGCCATCAAAATTGAACTTCGGCCAACCAGGCTCAGTGGGGACCAGGGTGTACTACATCTATTTGGAGGAATAAGTGAGCTAAGGGAATTAAGGGTCCTAGAAAGATTCCAAGTGGAAGAAATCAAAATATTTGGATCATTAGGGTTTCTTTTGTGTTTGCAAGGGGTTGGAGAGATCAACTACACAACTTTCCATAGGGAACTTTTGCTCCTAAACACTTTGTTATTGTGCTCCTTCCAGAGCACCCAACCAATGAAAAACAACAATTTCCACCACAACTCAACAAGAAAAGGGTGAGACACATGAGGGGACTAGAAATCCAAAATCTCATGCACATCCTTTTTCCAGACCTAACTAACTTTGAAAAATGACAATTCTCCATCTAACCTGCCAAGAGAAGGGGCAGTGAAACAGTGAGTGAGGAATGGGTTCAACATCATTTTCACAAAAAAAATAATGGTTCCCAAGTTGAATTCCTTTTTTCTTTAGATTATCCAAAGTGAGGATCTATTTGTGAAAAATAGTCCACCAAAAGAATTTGACTTTAGGTAAAGTATTTCCATGCCAGAGATGCATCGAATCAAACAAAGATTTCCAGGAACTCAATAGAAGTTTGTACCTAGTTTTAATTGAATAGATGCCTTCCATAGAATTTTTCCAAGCCTACAAGTCAAGCATATCAATGGGGAATAAATTTTTATTTTTGATGGTTTTGAGAAGCTCTTCAATAGCCAACCATAGGGGGGTCAAACCAGTTAGAGTCAATCTTTTATCTAGGGGGATCAAGAGAGAAATCCACATAGTCCAAGACTTTATCACCCAACCTATTACAAAGGTCCTAATGAACAACAAATAAAATAGGGTGGATGCCAAGAGCTTGAGAAGACAACCAATTATCATCCCAAAAGGAGGCCAAGGTGCTCGATCTGAACTGCCAAGAGGCCCCAGAAGAAAGGAGAATCTAATTTTTTAAAAGGTTATTCTAGATCACCTAACTAAAAGGTAGGAACTCATTACACAACAAGGAAAGACAATGATGACCCTGCAGATACTTAAATCTTTGAGGAAAAAAATCCATTATGATTGATTGTTAAGAAGCTTCCATGAAATTTTGGTGATATAAATCTACCATTGATATTTGAGAGAAATTACTTTTGGTATTTTAGAAAGGGAAAAAAAAAATTCAAGCAGGTTGAACCCAATCGCACAGATTTCAAAACATTTCTATTTACTTATACTAATAGTGGAATTTTTTTATGTCAACTTTCCTAAGTCTATTTTCTATATTTTTTTGCCACTTAGGGGCCTAGTTTAGACCCCCATGATCCTTCACTAACCCATATAGAGAAAGAGAATTATGAGTAGAATTTACTCTATTTCATTCAATTTGATTGGAGAGATATAGAACAAATAGGGATCCCAAAAATTAGTGAGTTGATTATACTAAATTTTCAATAAAAAATATATTTTTTTAATATAACTAGACGACACATGCACAAGAGTGGGTCCCAACCCTTTTTCTCCTTTTGGTAAGGTTTTGAAGGGTAATATTCTTGCCTCTTTTTTCTAGATGGAAGACATTGCCTCCTTTGTTGATAAGGCTATTGATTAGTGAAAACCTTTGCCAAAATAAAATTCTTACATTTTCTATTTCTTCAATTATTTATGCATGATTGGTGGAAAAATGGATATATGTGAATATCACACTTTCTCTACACAAATCATTTAGGTATGTCCTAGGAGTCCCAATTGGATTGATTAGAAACCTCACAAGGTGAGTCAATTCTCAATTAGGAAGGACCTAGGAGGGGGGATTTTCAGCTCTAAGGGGTTCACCACCAAGCCAATGCTTGGAAAATATTTTTTTGGAAAACAAAATGTGATATGCAAATTAATGCTAAATGACCTAGAAAGGTAAAAAAATAGAAAACTATGAAACTGGAAGTTATGATGTGTGTACTTGGGAAGTTTGGAGATGGTGTGAGGATTCTCAAAATGTAAAGAAGTTGCCAAAAAGTGCTATGGAGGACTAAGATGCCTAGGATGGCGTATTAGTCTAGCTACTATTTTTTTGGGGAAGATGTGGAGTCTTCGGATGTCAGAACCAGTTCTAAAGGAATCTTTGAAAAATATATTTGGGAGGACTAAGATGTCCAAGGTGGCATATTAGTCCCATTTTGAATTTCTGAAAAATCTGAATGTGATCTTGAGCTCCAAGGTCTACACTTGTTTCCTTTCTTATCTCAAGTTTTGAAACTTTTAGATTCAACCTGTAGGTCAGTTTTTGTGAAGATGTTAGCTTTGTAATGCAACTTTTCAACTTTTCAACTTTTCACTCCAAATGATCTTCAAGACTACAACCTAGATCTATAATCACAAATATGCAAGAGGGGAAAAGATTGATGTTTGTTAGTGAATGGGGGTTTTCGTTGGTCAAACCCCTTTGTTAGTAATTAAACCTTGAAATGAAATAGAAATAATGAGGGGAATGGTGAATGAACAACATGCAATGCTACAACTTACCAAACCCTTTTTGGAAAGTTTGAAAACTTGTGTGCAATGGCTGCAATGTATATAGATCTTGAACCAAAACAATGATCTTGAATTTCTTGCTTGAATCAAAACCCTACATCACAAATGCTAGCACAAAAACACACATGATGCAAGAAGCTATTTGATATGATTCTTGAATTTTGATGATGGCTCCAAATGGTTGATGAATCTACTCTTGAATACATAAACTTGTCTTAGGAATGAATACTTGAATGCTTGTTATGAAAATGAGTGGAGGAACCTTGTATTTATACTTATTCATGCTTAATATACTAAAATTACATCACACCAAGCTGACAGATGAATTCATTAATTAAAGGAGCCTAAATCCCACCAGAATTTAAAATTGAATCCCAAAAATAATCCAAGGAGGTCTAAGATACCCTAGGTGGCATCTTAGTCCCAAGGTTCAAATCTTGGGGCACAAACTCTAAAAAGGGACCTTTTCACGCATATTCAAAATCAAGGTCCCAAGACCGATGGAGGACAAACACACCCTAGGTGGTGTTTTAGTCCCGATCAACAAATCAGGAACATGGAGACAAAATCATTAGATGATCATTTATCCTTTGATGTTTTTCAAGATTCTCCATAAAAAATATGTAATTCATAGGGCTTATAGATGCAAAATAGGACCAATTAAGACATAAATAGGGATAAATAAAGCAAGGAAAGCCTAAACAAGTGTGAAAATGCAAGGGTATGGGTATGTGCAATATCATCATGGAAAAAATAGGCCCTTAACTAACGAAAAATTTAGAAAAATCAGAGTTAGGCAACTTGACACAAAAATTTGAATAAGTTATCTATATTATTTCAAAAATATGTAAGAATAGAATCTATAGCAAATTGAATGTAGTTTCTAAACTACTAGGTTTATTTAAAAGAAAATCTATTTAGTGAAAACTTGAAATTTCAATGTAGTAGTACTCAAATTTTAGGGAAAAATAAAAAAGTAGGTTTTTTTTTACCACCCTAACCACAATAAAATGATAATATTTTTGTGTAAGATATTAGATATAAGTAGAGGACTGATGTCATGATGTGGTCCATTTTTTTTTGAAATTTTTTTCCAATTAAATAATTAATTATGATTTATTTATTACAATTTTTAAAAAATATAAAAAATCATATGTTTACCACCTTAACTTGGCCAAAAATTCATGAAATTCATTTTTTTGTTAGTCCTATAGTATGCAAATCATAGAATGTGATGCATGTTTCAGATTCAAAAAATATGATACCATTTGAAAGCTATAAATATTTTTCAATCAGCCTATCAATTAGGACTTTAGTCATAATTCAAATAGAAAATGAATAATAATTATTTATTAAATTCAAAGTAGAGCATAATTTATATTGGTGGAACGCTGAGAATCTCCTTTAAAAACCCTTTTTTGTTTCAACAATTTTGGTTAAAAAAAGTCGTAAGCCACATACCCTACACATACCCATCATATTGCCACTTTTTGGCCCATCATGATCCTTCACATACCCATATGCATTTTACTAAACTACATTTAGCCATCACATTAGTGAGAGGATGAACTTGCTTAAAGCTCACACTAAAGTAGCCAACCACAAAATCAAGAGGGGCTTAAATGTACCAATGTTAGTAAGATAGAATGACAATGATCAAGAGGGATTATCAAGCCCCTAGGGTCGAGATCTTATGACAAACCAACATAGGAAAAAAGGAACACACATGTAGATGAAATATGAAGCCATAATCAAATCACAAGCATACACCATCAAGGATAGAAAAAAAAACAAAAAGGAAAACACACAAAAAAAAGGAAAAAAGGTAAATGCCATGGATCAAGCTTCGACTGGCCATCCAATGTGGTTGACTGTGTATAGGTTGTTTGTCCATAAAGTTTTACAAGTGGAACATGTTGTCCACTATGCAAACAAAATGCACACTCACAAGAGCTAGTTGGAGCTAGTTTTCCACTAGGTGAGCCCTAGGAAATCTATACAAATGTCATGCCTCCATGACTATGATAAGGAAAAAAGAAAAATGCACCCTCTCAAGGGCTAGTGAAGTTAGTTGTTCACTAGGTGAGCCCCAAGGTACCATATGAAAGCCATACCTCCATGACTTTAATAAGGTACAAAAATGAAACAAAATAAGAAAGAGGGATGTTCAAAGGGATTTTCCTTAGTTCTTGCAAGGTCTCTTCTTAGGAAAAAAATTGCCTCATGTTTCCAAGAGAGGACAAGTCAAACAAATATCACACTCTTGGAGGAAATCAAGCCCAATGACACTGCTACGAAAAGGACGCATCACAAGAAGAAAGAAAACCACACAAGGAACATGAAAAGAAATTCAAATGAAATCATGCCAAAATAATGCCAATGTATGCCTCTACTTTAAATGAATTGCTAACACCATGATGTGATTAATTAATTTAAAGTAGCCAAAAAATGAAAAGGAAAAGAGGGTTTCCCTCAAAAGATAGTATGTCACATCCAAGCCAACTTATGGCATGTCATCCACATCCCAAGATTTCTCTTATATGTAAATGGAAGGTGGTAAACTAGCCAAAAGAGGTAATGACTGGTGACATATGAGGGAAATTCTACCTGACCCCTTGGCCCCACTTAGTGCAAGACAAGGGTGAGTTGAATAGATTGAAGATAAGCATCATTTAGAGGAATTAGGTACTTCAATACAAGGAAGATCACCACATGCCTTGGGATGTTGAATTTTGTTAATTAAAGCCTTGCATTCATTAGTAGAATGACCATGAATGATATGTGCAAAATGAACTTTTTTAGTTGAATTTCTTGTGTGTTCTTGGAGGGAGAGATATTAGACGATCTTGGACCTGAGTCACAACAAGATACTCTCTTGGTCAAAAGTGGAGGATGTTGCTTTATTTTGTGACAAAGATATTCGTTTCTTATTGCAAGATGCCATACTTACACAAGACTCTTTAGATTGTGATATTTTATTCTCTCCTTTATAGGAGGGTGTAAAATATAACAAATTCAAATCATTAGTTTTTTGTTCATGACATTGACGATAAGTGAAGACTAATTTGTTTCTTGAAAATGATAACAACCAAGACCACTAGTGTCTATCAGTTCAGGAACCACCACTGTTAAAGTCATCTTAGAAGGATGTTTTGTGATAGTGTTGATATTAAGTGAATGCTCTTTTGTGTCTTTTAAAGGACAATAACCAAGACCACTAGTATTTTCTTGCATGTGAGGTTCTATAGGGACACATATACGTTGTTCTATAGCACCACATCCTTTTCCAGTATATCCATGTTGTTTCATAAGCTCATAACCTTTTCCATAAAGTTTTTTCATCTCTTTTGGATTCAGTGGTTGTTGATAATCAGTGTCATCAAATTTTTTCATATAATTTGCTTCTTTGTCTTTAGTGGTTGAGATGGATAATTTTGAAGGGAATTCTGAGTTTTGTGTTGACATTACTAGTTTTTCTTTCCCTTGTTTGAATCTTTGTTTATGATCTTGTATTCTCCCATGAATGTATGTTTGAAATCTAAGGAACCTGAATCATCTTCTAATAGTCATGTGAATTCTTCATTTTTTTCTTTCTCTTTTTGTTGCATGGGTTCCACTTACGTAGTTCATGTCAACGTTTCCAAAGGATTCTCTTTACCTTTATCAATGTTCAAACAACTATATGGTTTAGGTTTTGCTTTGATTGTATAAACCTTGTTGTTATAGACATATTTCATTATAAGATGAAGGGTAGAGGGCACATCATGCATCTCATGAATCCATGGTTAGCCTAAAAGGAGATTATATGAAAAATTGTGAGGCATAACATGAATTGATGTTTGTAATGTAACATTGTCAACTTTAATAGGTAATGTGATCACTCCATGTGGATGCTTTCTCATGTTATCAAAGGCATTAATAGATAAAGAGGAGGGTTGGATTTTGGATTTATCAATACCAAGCTTATCCAAAAGTTTCACACTACACACATTTAAAGATGAGCCATTGTCAACAAGGGTTCACGTTATCCATTTGGTATTGTATTGAGCTATGATCATGAAAGCATAATATTGTTTTTGCACTTCCAAAGCAAGGAGCTCACTTTGATAGAAAACAATATCAACATTCATTCCTTAAATCAGGGCTCCTATATCATTTGGTTGTACATTAGAAGGGATAGGAACTTGTTGCAAGGAATTTTGAAGCATAGTGTGATAGTTAGGTGAATTTTGAATTAGCTCCTAGAGGGATATCTTTGTGGGAGTATTCTAAATTTGTTCAACAACATCATATTCCTTTCCATTTTGTGAAGGAAAATAAGGGGCACTAGCCAAGATAGGATTAGGAAATAGTAAGGATGTTGAAGGTGTTGTTTCCCAAATCAACAAATGCAATGATTCCTAAATAGTAGCCACTCTCTTATATTCAAACTTAATGGGTTGATGTGGCCAATGAACAAGATTTAGTCAAGAATTGAAATCTCCTACACTTTTGGCTATGTTAAACTAGGGAGAGTAATCCCAACAGTATATTTATAAATACTTGTGTGCTAAAGTATCAAATATACCATAAAAAAATGGTTCTCCTCTAATTGTTTGAAAGATGCAGTACTCCAAAGGCTTGGATGACCTCTACAGTAATGCCTTATTTAAACATGAGAGATGTGATTCATTAAAATAAGCTCAACACACAAACAAATTGGGACTGATAAGTACTATGATTTAAATTTATAATTTTTTTGCAAAAATTTCTTAGGATTCGTAATAGGTCAGTTCCTAATCATGGGAAATGGAGTCCAATATAAAACTCTAACAACGATCCTCTCAACAAATTAAGTTCAACCAATGGATTTAAAATATGTTAATGACTTGCATTAACATACCCAATATTATTTCCATAAAGTTCTACTCACCAATCCCACTTGTGCACTCAAGATTATAGTGATTTGATCAAAGTAATTTAATTCTTTACTTGAAAGAGAACCATGGCCAAACAATACAATCACCAAAAAGATGTGATGAAAAACTCAACAATCCTTGATATATTAAATTAATATAATCAAAAGCATACAAATTCGGAGACAACTTTACAATAGTAATTTAATGTTACACAAATTGGCTAACATTTTCTCATAAAACCCAGTTGTTACAATTTACATACTCCATTTACAACTCAGACTTAACACTAAAAAATATAAAAAAGAGAAGAAGAAATAAGATATAGAAGAAGAAGAACCCCAAAAATCCATTTGTGAAAGACACCTAGCATCTTCAACTCCCTTGATCTGTAACTTCCTTTACTTGGAGAAGAATCTTCAAATTGCTCTCTATTTTCTTGCTTCTCACTCCACTGCCCTGCAACAAAAAATATTCCCCATGGGGAAACTTCATCCTTCATCATTCTTCCCTTCTTTGTAGCTGAAAGAATATTCTATTCGAAGGCCTTCATTCTTTATTCTGCTATAGAAAATTCTTCAGCCGTAAAATCCCCATTTCACCTATGCAATTTAAACTCATATTTTCTAGAAATGGACATCCCTTTACTTGTTTGTGAAAAACTCTGTGACATTTTTTATCTCATTTTCTAGCCAATAAAGTCTTTAACATTATTTGTAAAGACTTTAATATTTCAATCAGGTAATAAAATAATTACTCGTGAGTTTACAAATTTTAAAAATTCCCAACATTTTTAAAATATTAAAATCATTTACTTATGAGGCTTTAATTTTATAGCACATGGAAATAAATATTCTACTTGTATCTTGCATTTTAACTTTGCCTCAAACATTTTATTTTTTAAATTCCCACTAGCCCACTGTTGACTTTCCTTCCTCGGCACATTATGCATCACGAGTGTATTTGAGAATGCTAGTATTTATTAGAAATGCCTGATAAAACCACAACATCCCACTCATCTCCAATCTTGAATACATTCAGAAAATGAAAGAACAAATAGAGATGATAATGGAGCTGAAGTTCTCATGAAGAAAATTTTTCTAATGGGTAAATAAAAATTTAACTGTTCCCTTATGTTTCACCTTCTCTTCCCATGCAAATATATTTCACTTTTATTTTTACTTCTCATCATTAAATATCTCCATAGTTCATGGCCCACTATTGTCATGCACAAACTTTAAAATTTTCCCTAGAGACAATCGCTCATTGCAGATGCAACAGAGAAAATATTGAGAAATTAGTGATGGGAGATGAAACATCTTGAATCGTATATTCATTGTGGAATAGGTGACATATATTAGTGATGGGAGATGGAAAAAGTAGCCATCACTCATCGCTAATTTTTTTGTGCATTCTAGACTCAAAAAAATGCAATGAGCGATGCCTGCTAGAGAGCTTTGGAAATTTATTTAAAACCTGTCCTCTACTCAAAGTTTTAATTTAGTCCACCCAAATGGAGACTCGTCACTGGAAAACATTGCATCTCTGATTTCTTCCTCCAATTTCATTTAGAATTGGCGATGGGTGATGAAATTCTTGTGCAACTATGAAATCTATGAAAGCGACCTTTGGATCAATCAGAAGCAAGAATTCAATGTAGTTTTCCTATAAAACATTTGAAATATATTTTATAATTTCCCTAAATGCATTTCTCATATTTTCCTAATGTTTAAAATATTGAAAAATATTTTAAGCATAACTATTTTTAACTTTAGAAAAAATACAAATTTTAGTTACACCTATGGCCCAAATGATGAAAATTCACTGTGCACAAATGGTGATGCCTAGAGCCAAGATTTTTGCGTGTGACCATAATCAATTATTTAGAGAAAACCCATTTCCTCAAACTTCCCCCAACCATCAACAATTAGGTACCTCTGGCCCCCGGGACATGTTTTCCACAATAGAAGTGCATTAAAATAATGTATCAAACGGCCTTAGGTTTTGATAAAAATGGAGTTGTAGAGGTTTTAAACCAAAGCATGAAATGCATTGTCCTTAGATTTTAAAATTTTGAAAATTTTTGAAACACCCATTTTGGCCATGTTCCAGTCAGAAAAGGATTAAATAACCCATTAGAACTTATCTTGGGAGCCTAAAATTGAGTAGGCATGTAGAAAATTGACCCAAGAATGTAGTACAAAAAATGGATTAGAAAAAGGGATCCTAAGGTGAAAAATATTAATCAAAAAAGTTTCTCACTCAGGCATTTCTGTAACTGCACATATTTAACACCAATCAGGGCTCTCAAAGTCACCACATTGAAAAAATATCAAAACAACTTATGGGGGGATACCACTAGAAGCATAAACTCATCCAAGTACAGTAAATATGTGTGCAAAATGGATTTTCTTTAGTCATTATTCTTCAAGAGATATTAGGGATCAAATTTGACCACCTTGAAACACTGTCAGAAATGCAGATGTAAAACTGAACAAACTGCATTTACTTTTAATCTTGAAAAAATAGCAAATTTAATCTTGAGATTCTGAAATCAAATAGGGTAGCATATGAATGTAGGGAGAATGGAAATCAACAATCCTTTTGGAATGAAAATAACCAACTTCAAATTGTGACCCTCCAAAGTAGGTCACTTGGCTAGATTTTGCAAGTGCACTTCTAATTGTGCAAAGGAAAAATTTTCAATATGGGCCCTTCAAATTTGAGAATTTGAACATTCCATCAGTGGCTCTTTCTAGGGACATTTGTTCCTTAGAGAGCAGAGTGAGAATTCATAATCCTCTGGGAGAGTAGAATAAGTGCCAAAATCATTGGGCAACAAAGTCTTTATTTTTTTAGCCTTTTTAGCCTCATTTCGTAGCCCTAGGCCACCAAATGGAAAAGGGAAGCCAAATATTACCTCTACCAAACACCAATATTTTAAAAGAGGTGATCTCTTTTAATCCATACTTTCCTTTGCCACACCACAGTAACATTAATAACTTCATTCTTACAAAGACAAGTGTTAGGATGCCTTTAAATTTAGCTTTACTGTCACATGGTAACCAAATGACATAAGCTACATCACTGCCACTCATTTCATTTTCTAATTTTGTGGCAAGTGACAAAATGTGAGGATAGTGATCAAGACCATCTGAAAAAACAACCTCATCCCATTTACCGATTCGCTCACAATGATCTAGCTCAAAGAAGAAATCACCCTTCGAAAATAGTGTGCAATCATTCCTTGTTTCAAGAAAAGAGTACTCACACATCTATAACTCATTGAAACTGAATTACATCACACGTGATTTTGTTATCATCCCAACAACATAGATTAATCACATTATTACATGTCTCAATGCTCTGAAAACAAGACTCATCAACATCCACATGTCCATTATCCACATTCAATTCATAGCATTCAAAGAATGCATCAACATCCCAAACAGTGTTTCCCACTTCAAGCTCATAGAAAATACTGTCAACATTAGTAATGTTATCACATACAAAAGTTTCAAGAGTAGGCTTAGATGACTCATAATTTACCTCTACAACAAATTGCTCAGAATTTACTAATTCAAAGAATGCATCAACATCCCAAACAGTGTTTCCCACTTCAAGCTCATAGAAAATACTGTCAACATTAGTAATGTTATCACATACAAAAGTTTCAAGAGTAGGCTCAGATGACTTAGAATTTATCGATTCCCTCACAATGATCTAGCTCAAAGAAGAAATCACCCTTCGAAAATAGTGTGCAATCATTCCTTGTTTCAAGAAAAGAGTACTCACACATCTATAACTCATTGGAACTGAATTACATCACACGTGATTTTGTTATCATCCCAACAACATAGATTAATCACATTATTACATGTCTCAATGCTCTAAAAACAAGACTCATCAACATCCACATGTCCATTATCCACATTCAATTCATAGCATTCAAAGAATGCATCAACATCCCAAACAGTGTTTCCCACTTCAAGCTCATAGAAAATACTGTCAACATTAGTAATGTTATCACATACAAAAGTTTCAAGAGTAGGCTCAGATGACTCAGAATTTACCTCTACAACAAATTGCTCATAATGACTATTAAAAACACATTCATTGTTGCTAGAAGTATCATATTCAACATTGCCTCTTGTTGCATCAACATGAGAATTTGAAGCATACTGCTTAGGAGGAAAACTATGAGTTGCAGATCCAGAAAAGAGATCCTCATGTACATCCATGTGATTGACACAATCACATTCTTCAAGTGAAAAATCATCACAAATAGCATCATTAGTTGTACTGACATTTGTCTCTACATTTTCACTTTCATGTACAACTATATCAATGCTATCCTCATGCAAAACATTTAGTGATAACTTCAAAGTTAGAAAAAGAAGTAGAAGAAGGTAAAACTTAAAAAAAAGTAGGAGTTCCTTGTTCATCATTATCAACATATGCATGCTCCTCTTAACCAACTACTTGAGCTAATTCATCCAAAGAATCTCTTGTATACATATCTCCTTCTCTATTTACACAACTACCACAATCAACAAAGCTACCTTTCTCATTATCAAATTGAAAACCATCAATTGTTTCTTCACTGCAACTTCTCACACATGATTTCTCTAATTGAAAATCATTGCATACTCTATCACTTTCATCTGATGTACTGGCATTCTCAAAATTACTCTTCAAATAAGCAGGCTCCTTTGTCTCATCATGATGAAAGCTTTCATCAATGCTACACTCACTTGTAGAATTGACATGATCAATTGTACCATTGCATTGCTGATCACACATCTCTTCTTCAAACAAGATATTCAATTCATATCCATCATCTTATTCTTGTGAGCTTTCAAAATTATTACTTGAAGAGATTAATTCTACCTCTTCCTCATGAGAGGAATCATAGTCACTAGGGCTGCAAATAGAATTGAAATTATTGTGATCACCCAAACAAGAATACTTTTCATCTAGATGCAAATTTCCATCTACAAAACAATTGTTCTCATCATGAAGACATGAAACTTCAGAATCAACATGATCTTCAACTGTATATTCAAAGTCCATAGAGGAGAAAATACTTTCATTATCATCTGCATCATTACAACCCTCTTTTGATACAGAAAATTGGCTCTATATTTTTGTATTTTCAAGGAAAATAAAAGAAACCTCAGATGTTTCATCTATCTCTTCATTAAAATTATGGCTACAATATTTATCTCAATTTATTTCTTTTGTAGGTTTTTCAAAAATAACTTCCTCATCACCAAACGTTGCATCATTCTTGTCTTCTACTATACCATCTACATCTATTAGATTGAATCTTGCAAAAGTACCATCACATAATTGAGTTAGGATATTACTTCCATATTTATCTATCATTTCCTCAGTTATTGAAAGCCATTGATTTATGCATTTAAGATTAGGAGGCTTCAAATGAGTTGGAATAGTACTCAGACCTGACTCACAATTCTCACAGAATAAATCAGTGCAAAATAACTCATTAAGTCTTTCTGATTCTGGTATAGCAAACATAATCTTCATGAATTTATCATGAAAATCATAGAAGGATTCACCATAAAATAATTTTACATCATATAATGCATCAATAAGTGACATAGGTTCAACCACATTTTCATATTTCTCTTCATATTCTTCCTGGGTATGCAAACTTCTTTCTTTAGTCAAGCAATCATTGTCTATTGACTCTTCTTCAAAATAAGCAATGAAATGGATTCTAAGCTCATGCCATGAATCTATGAAATGCATTGGTAAACTAGAGAACTAGTATTGAACATCATTTTCTAAAGTTCTTATAAAAAACTTCATGATAGCATCCTCCTCTACTATTTGACAATCTTTCATTAAATCAAGAAAAAATTGTACATGTCGTGATGTTGATTCTTCAATAGCTCCTCTAAACTTAGGTAAAAATTCATTTATTATTCTTGGGATAGAATGTGGGTAACCTTGGATCTGACTAAAATTTAGAGCGTCATATCTTTCACTAGTGAACACATTTCTTTGAGGACATGGTTGTGTTATAGGCATGATATTACAAATTGAAGAGGGAGAACTAGGACAACAATCCATATTTGTGAATAAAGTTGTGTTCCCTCTACAAATAATTTCTTCTCAAGATATCTTTTCACAATATCTTACTTTCTCATTTCCCTTTCTACTAGTATCTTGAAATACTTAATAAGGGACAATATCAACTAGATTTTTTTGTTGAAAACCTTCATACAGAGATATTACAATAGAAAAATACCTGAGAAATATTGCAACCAACTCTTTTGATGATGTAGAAATTAATGTATAGTGGCCACCTCTTTGAAAGAGGAAAAGATCTTCAAGGAGTAGAAAGCTTCTTCCAAGATCTAAGTATTTCTAAGTTCTATCCACTAGTAGAGCACCAGACTTCAAGAATATATCAAAAACTTTGTAGAAATCTCCTTCAAGTATGTAGGTCCTTAGAACATTCTAACCCAAAACTACAAATTAACAAACTGGTTGACTCTTAAGGCTAGATGGTCTTCCATTAGATATTCCTCAAATTCTCCCCAGTAGAGTCGCTAATCTATTGGTTCCCAAATCAACAGATGCAATGAGTCCTAATGAGTAGCTACTCTCTCATATTCAAACTCAATAGGTTGATGTGGCCAACGAACAAGATTCAGTCAGGGATTGAAATATCCTACACTTTTAGCTCTATTAAACCAGGGAGGGTAAGCTAAACAATATATTTATAAATACTTGTGTTCTAAGGTATCAAATATACCGTAAACATATGGTTATCCTCTAATTTTTTGAAAGATAGTACTCTAAAAGCTTGGTTGACCTCTACAGTAATGCCTCATTTAAAAATAAGAGATGTGATTCATTAAAATGAGCTCAACACAGAAACAAACTGGGATTGATAAGTAATATAATTTAAATTTATACATTGTTTCTAAAAATGTATCATGCTTTGTGATAGGTTAGTGCCTAATCATGGGACATGGAGTCCAATAAAAAACTGTAATAAAAATCCTCTCAACAAATTAAGTTCAACAAATAGATTTAAAATATGTTAATGCCTTGCATTAACATACCCACTCTTATTGCCATAAAGTTCTACTCACCAATCCCACTTGTGCAATCAACATTATACTGATTTAATCAATGTAATTGAACTCTTTACTTGAAAGAGAACCATGGCCAAATAACACAATCATAGGAAAGTTGTGATGAAAAACTCAAAAAATCCTTGATATATTGAATTCACATAATCAAAAGCATACAAATCTGGAGACAACTTTACAACAACAATATAATGTTACACAAATTGGCTAAGATTTTTCTCATAAAACCTAGCTGTTACAATTTACATACTCCATTTACAACTTAGACTTAACAATAGACTCTACCATATTCACATAATTCAGAATTTTAGAACCTGTACAAAAGAGAAGAAGAAATAAGATATAGAAGAAGAAACCCTAAAATCCATCTGTGAAAGACACCTGGCATCTTCAACTCCCTTGATTTGTAACTACCTTTACTTATTGAAGTTACTTGGTGAAGAACCTTCAACCTCCTCTCTATTTTCTTGGTCCTTACTCCATTGCTCTAAAACAAAAAAATATTCCCCACAGGAAAACTTCATCCTTCATCATTATGCCCTTCTTTGCAACTGAATGAATATTCTGTTTGAAGGCCTTCATTCTTTATTCTACTATAGAAATTTCTTCGGTTGTAAAATCCCCATTTCACATGTGCAATTTACACTCATATTTTTAAGTAATGAAGATCCCTTTACATGTTTTTGAAGAACTCCATGAATTTTTTTACGTCATTTCCTAGCAAATAAAGTCTTTAACTTTATTTGTAAAGACTTTAATTTTTCAATCAGGTAATAAAATAATTATCCGTGAGTTTACAAATTTTAAAAATGCCCAAAATTTTAAAAAAATTAAAATAATTTACTTATGAGGCTTTTATTTTATAGCACAAGGCAATTAAATATTCTACATGTACCTTGCATTTTACCTTTTCCTCAAAAATTTATTTTTTAAGAAATTCCCATGGGCCTACTATTGACTTTTCTTCCTTAGCACATCATGCATCGTAAGTGTATATGGGAATGCTAATATTTATTGGTGATGGCTAATGAAACCGCAATAGTTCACTCATCACCAATCATGAATACATTTAGAAAATGAAAGAACAAATAGTGATGATAATGGAGCTGAATTTCGTGTGAAGAAAAATATTCTATTAGGTAAATAAAAATTTACTCATGCCTTTATGTTTCACCTTCTTTTCCCATGCAAATATATTTCACTTTTATTTTTACTTCTCATCATTAAATATTTCCATATTTCATGGGCCCACTATTGCCGTGCAAAAACATTAAACTTTTCCCAAGAGACCATCGCACATCATTAATGCAGTAGAGAAAATAATGAGAAATTAGCGATCGGAGATGAAACATCATGCGTCTTAGATTCATTGTGGAAGAGGTGATATATATTAGAAATGGGTTATGGACAGAGTAGCCATCGCTCATCACTAATTTGTTTGTGCATGTTGGACTCAAAAGGCGATGGGCAATGCCTGACCAGAGAACTTTGAAAATTTATTTAAAATATGTCCTCTGATCAAAGTTTTAATTCATTCCTCCCAAATGAGGACTGATCACTGGAAAACATTGCATCTTTGATTGCTTCCTCCAACTTCATTCAGAATTGGCAATGGGTGATGAAATTTCCATGCAACTATGAAAGTTGTGAAAGTCGCCTTTGGACCAGTTAGAAGCAAGAATTAAACTATCTTGTCCTCCAAAACATTTGAAATGTAATTTATAATTTCCCTAAATTAATTTTTCATATTTACTTAATGTTTTAAATATTCAAAAATATTTTAAACATAAATATTTTTAACTTTAGATAAAATGCAAATTTTAACTATGCCTACGGCCCAAATGGAGAAATTCACTGTGCACAAATGATGACCCCTAGAGAAGATTATTTTTATGTGCATCCATAACCAATTATTTAGAGAAAATCCATTTCCTCAAAATTTTCCTAGCCATGAAGAATCAGGTACCACCTTTGTAAACTGGCCCCCGAGATGTGTTTTCTGCAACAAAAGTACATTAAAATTTAAGGTATCAAATGGCCTCTATTTTTATGAAAATGGAGTTGTAAAGGTTTTAGACCAAAAAAATGAAATGGGTTGTCCTTAGATTTTAAAAAATTGAAACTTTTTAGAACACCCATTTTGGTCATGTTGCAGTTAGAAAAGGATTAGATAACCCACCAGAACTTATCTTGGGAGCCTAAAACTAAGTAGGAATGTAGAAAATTGACCCAAGAATGCATTGCAACAAACAGATCAAAAAAAGGGATTATGAGGTGAAAAATTTTAATCGATAAAGTTGCAAACTCATACATTTCTCCAACTACACATATTTAACACCAATCAGGGCTCTCAATGTCACCACTTTGAAAAAATATTAGAACAACTTCTGGGTGGTCTGCCATTGGAAACATAAGCTCATTTAGGTACATTGAATATGTGTGCAAAAGGGATTTGATTCAGTCATTATTTTTCATGAGATATTAGGGATCAAAGTTGACCACCTTGAAACACTGCTAGAAATGTAGATGTAAAACTAAACAAACTACATTTGATTTTGATCTCAAAAAAATAGCAATCTGATCTTGAGACTCTGAGATCAGAACTGAATGTAGGAAGTGTGGAAAATGGCAATCCTTTTTGCATGAAAATCAATAGGCTTCAATTTTCTACACTCCAAAGTAGGTCACTTGGGTTGATTTTGCAGGTGCACTTCTGAGTGTGCAAAGGAAAAATTTTCAATATGGGCACTTCAAATTTGAGAATTTGAAGGTTCCATCAAAAGGTGTTTGTCTTGGTTATGGATTTTTCCTAGTTTTGTATGTATGAGCAATGGTATTGTAACTCGGTTGTTGTGAAACATTGTTCCTAGGTGTTTCAAGGATAAGGACAGGTTTGTTTTGAACTTGTGGTTTATGAGAGGGTGGATAAATGATAAGTTTAGGCTTGGGAGAGTACTCCAAGGGGTATCTAATGTACATAACCTCATAAGTCTTATCATTATGATTGAATGTCACTTCATCATCTTCATCTAAGCAATCAATGTTCTCATTTTCTTCCATTGTTATATCTGCCCTAGTAGGAGAGGTTTTACGAGAACTACAAACCAAATGTTCTTGATATTCAAGGGTTGGTTCTTCTAGAATGAATTCATCACTTGTAAGGGAGTTATCAATGGTTGAATTTTCTTATTCATCAATAGTAGGGATATTAGAAGAAGGCTCTATTTGATTGTTATGATTGTTCATGACTTTATCCTTTTTCTCTAAGGTCTTTTTCTCTTGTGCTATAACTTCTACCCTAATAGGAGAGCTTTTAGGAGAGAGGCAAACAAAATTTTCATTACTCTCCATTATTATGCCATGTAAGGTAAATTCATTACTAATAGGGGAAGCATAAGGAGAAAGACTACTATGGTTTTCATGATTACGAATAGTTAAATGGTTTTGTTCAAATAGGTCTTTCCAAATATTAGGGACATTAGGAAGGAGAGAGATAAGGTTACCATTTTCAATCCACATGTCCTCTTGCAAAAAAATATTTTCATGATCATTCATGATTGTATCCTCCTTTACTGAAGGCCTTTTTTAATTAGGGGAGGTGTTGAGAGATAGAGTAGGGGTAAGAAAAATTGTGGCAATGATCTCATATTCTTGTTTTCTAATGTCTTCCAGAGGTAGAGGAGGATAGCCTGGACAATCATGACTCTCAATGCTTATAACTTCTTTCATCAAGATGCCTTTGTCACAAAGAGGAGAGGTATCAGGAGAAGAACAAGTATGATTGTTGTGATTGTCTATGCTATCATCCTCACCAATGGGAAATGTAATATTAAGTATTATGTCAATGGTTTGATCAGCTTTCTCTAAGATGTTCACATAACTATGTAGGATAGTAGAAGGATGACTAACATGTTCTTAATGACCTCATTGTTATAGTCTAAGTTGAACTCATAAGACTGTATTTTTTACTTATGAAATCCATTTGTAACCATATCAAAGCCACATCTTTTCAAATGAAAAATGCTATTACAAAAAAGTAAAAAAAGTAGAATGCAATGATCTAATGAAAAATGCAATTTTTAGATTGGAAACAAGGTAATTTGCTGATTACACTATGCAACAACCTAAAAGATGAAATGTTGTAAATGCAAATTTGGAATTGAGCAATGCATGAAATGGAGAAATTTAAGCTAGATTTAGTAAAATGCATGAAATGTAAAGTCAACCCACTAATACGAATAACTAATGCTAGTAAACAGAAGCAAAAAAATGTTGATTTAGATCCTAAAAATTGCAATATAAAATTCCATAGGAACTAAGATGCCAGGGAGGGTGTCTTAGTCCTCTTGATGAAATTTGAAGGTTTCAGAACTTGAAACAAATAGCAAATCACTCAAACAAGGTACTGCAACAAAAACCCAAAGAGGGACTAAGATGCCACCAAGGGAATTTTAGCCCTAGTAAGGGATTTTTGAAAAAAATAAAAAAGTTATGGGTTGATAATAGTGTTCCCAGGTTGCCTACCCATGGACCTAATGTTTGGAAACAAAAAATTGTGCAAATAAGTGCAAGAAAAAGTAACTAGGAACAAGCAATTAAATGTAATATTGAATACAATATTGAATGCAATAATAATGTTTGTAATGCAATGAAGATGATGAACAATGCACTTTTTAGTTTTTTTTTAATCAAATAAAATGATGCAATGAAGTAAAGATGCAACTTATATGAACTTTGACTAATGCAAATGCAAGAAATACTAAATGTAATTTCACTAATGCAAAAATGCAAGGTACCCTAGATACACTTTCACTAATGCAAGATGGAATGCAATCTACATCTAAGGACTTTAATGGAATCAAAATAAAAAGAAATGCTTAAAATTTGGGTTCACCAAAATGATTGTTGTCCTAGGAGTCCTAATTGGATTGATTAGAAACCTCATAAGGTGAGTCAATTTTCAATTAGGAAGGACCTGGGAGGGGGATTTTTCAGCTCTAAGGGCTTCACCACCAAGCCAGTGCTTTGAAAAGAAAACGTTGGAAAACACAATGTGATATGCAGACGAATGATAAATGACCTAGAAAGATGAACAAAATAAAAAACTATGAAGCTGGAAGTTAGGATGTGTGTACCTGGGAATTATAGAGATGGTGTGAGGATTCATGAAATGTAAATAAGCTACCAAAAAGTGGTATGGAGGACTAAGATAACCAAGATGGCGTATTAGTCTTGCTACTATTTTGCAGGGTAGATGTAAAGTCTTTAGATGTAAGAATTGGATCTAAAGGAATCTCTAAAAAATATCTTTGGGAGGACTAAGATGCCCAAGGTGGCATATTAGTCCTGTTCTAAATTTTTAAAACCTCTGAATGTGATCCTTAGCTCCAAAGTCTACACTTGCTTGCTTTTCAATCTCAGGTTCTGAAACTTTTAGATTCGGCCTATAGGTGACTTTTTGTGAAGAGACAACTTTGTAATGCAACTTTGAAACTTTTACAACTTTGCACTCCAAATTAACTTTGAGACTACAACATATATTTGCAATCACAAATATGCAAGAGGGGAAAAACTTTTTTGTTAGTGAATGAGGGTTTTCCTTGGTCAAACCCCTTGTTGGTAATTAAACCTTGAAATGAAATAGAAATAATGAGGGGAATGGTGAATGAAAAAAATACAATGCTACAACTCAGAAAAACATTGTTGTAAATTATTCAAACTTTTATGCAATGGTTGTAATGAATATGGATCTTTAACCAAAAGAATGATCTTGAATTTCTTATTTGAATCAAAACCCTACATCACAAATGTTAGCACAACACACATGATGCAAGAAGCTCTTTGATATGATTCTTGAATCTTGATGATGGCTCCAAATGCTTGATGAATTTCTTCTTGAATGCATAAAATTGTCTTAGGAATGAATGCTTTAATTATTGTTATGAAAATGAGTGGAGGAACCTTGTATTTATACTTATTAATGCTTAATATCTTGAAATTACATCACACCAAGCTGACATATGAATTCATTACTTAAAGGAGGCTAAATCTTGCCAAATTTTTATATTGAATCTAGAAAATAAGTCGAGGACTAAGATGCCCTAGGTGGCATCTTAGTCCCAGGGCTCAAATCTCGGGGCACAAACTCCAAAAAGGGACCTTTCTTAGGCATATTCAAAATCGGGGTCCCAAGAACCATGGAGGAAAAAGATGCCCTAGGTGGCATTTTAGTCCTAGTCCATAAATTAGGGACATAGAAAAAATCATTAAATGATTATTTTATCTTTCGATATTTGTCAGGGTTTTCAATAAAAATATGTAATTCATAGGGCTTGTAGATAGAAAATAGTATAAATTAATACATAAATAGGGATAAATAAATCAATCCATGCCCAAACAAGTGTGAAAATGGAAGGTTATACATTTTAATACACTACAATATGTTCAAAATAAAACTCTTATATAGTTTCTCATAACTATCGCACAAAAAATAATAAATGAAGTTAGTCATTATGACTTTTTTCATTAATTATCAAAGTGTAGTATAGTGTAAAGACAACAAGGTTAGAGGTGTATTTAATTTATCAAATGAAACAATCTAATATTAAACCTACTAATTATATGTTATTGATACTACTTTCTAAATGTTTATAATCAGTATAGAAATTTCTAGATCTTCTATCTCATAGAAGGTAGAAAAATATGGGTTTACTAGGAAATTATTCAAATTATTGCACATCACAACTTTGAAGATTATCTACATATTAGGCTAGATATGGATGAATTTACGTAAAATAATTCCACTATTGAGGTGAATTTTTTTTTATTTACAAGGATTCAAAAATTCTCTAAAATAACTTTATTTGTACACTATAATAAATTATAATATTAAAAGATATAAAATTTTATTCTTACCTTAAGGGAAATATATTTTGCATCCTTGTATATTCCAAAGCCTTATGGAACTTGACTTAATGTGAAATTTCTTAGTCATTTCTTAATTTATAAGAAAAGGAATTGACATAAGACTAAGGAATAGAAGGAATTACTATTTTTTTTGGAGCAATAAGTTTAGATGTGTTGTAGATATGTAGCTCTATAAAAAATTGCTCTATCTAGTGTTATGGCCAACTATCAATCTACTATACAAGATTCCATGTTAGGAACTATGAAATGCATTGATGATTGATGAATCCCTTTTACTAAACCTTATGGAAACATAGGTTGCCCATAGGAACAACTATTTTGGTGCCTTATTGAGAGTTTTATACTATACCTTTTCTACTTGAAACTCATTTGAATCATAAAGACATGATTCAATTCCTTCCTCCTCATGAATCATATTTGCATGTAAAATTTCTTTCTAATGTATTTGTTCATTAATTTTTCATTCATATATTTTGTATTCATGCATACACACTCTTTGCATGTTTTAATTGAATTCATGCATTATTTTTGTGTGATTAAAATATGGGAATCAAAAAAATTAATTCAAAACACATAATTGATGCAATGTGTTATATTAAGGAAATCAAATTTAACAAAACAAATCATAAAGTGATTCCTCAAATTCATTTCATCATCCTCTTTTCTTAAGGATCCTATAGTAGTGCTCTTAGATTTTTAGGTATGCACTAAACTACTGGGATGACACCTAAGAAATGAGAAGCCATTAAACTAAAATGTAGGAAACTATGCCTACATCTACATGATTGATGAATTTGATGGATGATATGCTAAATGATGTGCCAAATGATATTATATTGTATACAAAATGATGCTAAATGATGCAATAATAAAATACTAAGCTAATGGATATGATATGGAAATTTTGTAATGATAATGCGACAAATTAAGTTCCTAGAAATGAAATTTCCATTATAACACTACTTGAAATCAAATGCTAAATTCTAAGCTAAAATGCAAATGTTAAGCTCTCAAATGTTGAAGTTATTTTTTGCAGAGTAAATTTATGCTATGCTCTCTATATGAAAATTTGTAAATGAGCCTCTATTTATAGATTTCACCAAGGCATTAGGTGATGTGGTAGCAATGGATGATCAGGATTCATTCTGGAGAGATCAACGGTGAGAAGCGAAGAGGTTAGAGAGAATCAAGGAAGTTGTCCCCTTTAATAGAACAAGCTTGCCAAGTGTAGAAGGGAATAAATGGAAAGGAGAAGCAATTTGTTTCACAAGTTAAAATTGTTGAGGATAAATACCCATTTACAAATTATAAATAATTAATTTCATTTGACACATAGTGAGGTGGAAGGAAGTTAGAAAATATGGAGAAATGTGACAAAATTCCAAATTTAAACTTCAAATTTAGTTGGAGGGAATTAATCAAATAAAAAAAATTAGTTAAATTTGTTTATTTAATTAAATCATGAAGAAAGTGGTTTAGATAGGAAGAATTAAGAAATATTAACTATATAAATAAACTTTTCAATTTATTTATAAGCAGAGGAAATAAAGATTTTATTAATTAAATGACTAGTATTTAATTAATTTTCTCTAGAGCAATTTTAAATGTATACATTTTTCCCCTCTTTCAAGTGATCTATTTACACATTGCTTCAAAGAAAAATTTTTGAGTGCTAATGAAATTTTGATAATGCCCCAAATGGTGATTTTCAAGAGATAACAGATATATGCCCCCTTAGGAGATAGATTAGGGAATTTTTTATTTTTTCTAAGATTTTTGAAAAATTTGATATTTTTTGATGATTTTGATGATGTTGATGGTAATTTTCTGATTTGATGATATTCCAATGATTTATCTCTTGATATTGAAGAAATTAGCTACCATTTGATTAACTGATCCCTAAAAAATTAAAATATCCCATCATAAATCCCACTTTAATTACCCCTTTTAATAGGCCAAAAGTGAAAAAAAAACTCATTTGTACACTTTATGATTTTAAAATTTTGGAGTGAGAGAGCAACTTTGAGCATTTGATCAAAGAGGTGATCAGCTACAAGACTCATTGATTCAAGCATGTGGGATGACATAACCGGCCAACGACATACAGACCTCCAATACGAATTTCCAAAACCCTCTTTGCAAATTTTGAATTTCTTTTTTCCATGTTTTTAATTTTTAATTTTGATGTTTTTCATGTTTTAGTGAATAGGTTAGTATTTTTAGAGCATTGAATTTGTGTTCTAGCACATCTTAGGCCCAATGTAGCACATTGATGGTTTGTTATAGCACATATGCTCTTTGGAAGATAGGAATGAAGTTTTACCACATGAGAATTTTTAGATGGCACATCAATTGAAATGGTGCAGAGGCCTTGTGTTGTGGCACATTGGCCAAAAGAAGTGGCGTGTCCATTATTTTGGTGCAATGATGGGATTCTTTAGTGCATAGGATATTTTCTCTAGTGCATTGGTTAAATTGGTGCATAGAGAGACTGTATTGGTGCATTGAGAAAATTTTGTGGTGCATGTGTCTTTTTAGCGCAATGAAGGATTTTCTTAGCACATCGAAGACAAAATTGAAGTTTTTTTCTCCTTGATTTTCATTTTGTTCAATCGCATCAGCCGATGATTTGTTGTTGTTGATAGATTAGATGATTTATTGATCTCATGATAGGTGAGATTCAATTTAATGATGATGTTGATTTGACATCATGATAGGCAAGGATCAAAATAGATGTTTGTGAGATTTTTTCAAAATCTCACTTGAGCTAATAGGATGATTGATTGCTTGATTTTGATTGTTTTGTTGATTTGATTGATTGATTGATATGCTAATTGTGATGTGTTATAATGATAAGAGAGTGATTTAGGGAATCTTCATTCTTGAGAGTTCTTCCCACGAACTTGGGAGTTGATTCCACGTCAATCACAAACTAATAGAGATATTATTGAGAGATGCAGATTATCTTCATTGATTGGCATGCCCTAGATTAGGATTAATCAGGGATTGCTGACCACATTGGCAAAGAGGTGGCATAGAGACCACAACACCTTTCATCTGGCCACTGGAGAGATGATTGTGATGCCAGAGGATGTCTATAAGATCCTATGGATTCCCGTGATGGGTGACATTATTGTGTATGATCAGGCAGAGTAGGGTGGTACAGATGGTCTATGCCAGATATTTCATAATGATCAGATTAGTGGGTATGAGGTACCTTAGCAGGAGATGTTTGAGAGTTATGCCCCCTTACCTTCCATGCTTGCACATTTTTTTAGTGGCTTTCTATGTCTCGACAAGAGGTCAAAGGGATTGTCTATTGGTTGGGGTAAAACAATAGAGCAGATGATTCTATATGGGACTCAATACACCTAGGGTTTGTGCATGCTTACATAGTTGTATCGTGATTTACATCAGATAGTTATCTTAGAGGCACTAATCTATTTTCTGGGGTGACCTTATTATAGGCATGGGCCTAGGAGCATATAGCAGTGACATGCCTAGTGACAGACAGGTACCAATCGATTGGGAGAACCTATGTCTATCATTATACCAACCTAGTTATCCAACATAAGTTGGGAAAATTGTAGTGGAGACATGTACTAGATGACCTAGATTTCGTGACATGGTGGTCATATGTGGATTGCGAGCAGTGGGCCAAGGATCATTTGGAGATTCCTTTTATTTCCACAACCAGATATCTCATTGGATGGAAAGGTTTCATTATTGACAGATTCCTACTTATGAGGGTACATAAACAGTATGGTAGAGTGCAGGGGATTCCACGGGGATTGGATACATATGCATGGAGACACCAGGATGCTATAGAGTGGGACCCAGCTTATCCTATCATGCAGCTTGTGATGAGTACCATAGATTACAACCAGTGATTTGGGACTATCATCTAGAGATTGTGGAGGGATACATGATAGAGTAGTACTCATAGTACTTTTGTGGACATCTATTTCCCAAGACCTAGAGGCTTGATGAGCCAATGTCGATCTAGAGTATGATGAGGAGGGAGCACCTAGATGGAGGAGGGACAAAGGTGGTGGGGATGAGGAGGATGGAGATAGAGGTGATGGAGATGGAGGAGATGTGGGAGGTGGCAGTGATGATGGTGGAGACAAAGATGGGGATGATGGTGGAGGAGATGGAAGAGGGAGTTCCCATCTAGTACTAGATGTCATAGTGCCTTGTAAGAGGTGATCCTTAGTAGTTGCAGAACAATAGCACATGTAGATACAGTTTCCTTCTTAGTAGCAATAGGCACAGATTGTAGCCCTACAGGTTTAGGTCCAAACACTTTAGGGCCATTTGATATAGATTTAGGGGTAGTTGCAGTCATCATAGGCATAGATGTAGGTATAGGCGCAAATCTCACAAGCACAAGGACATATCACCAACTTGACAATAGAGAGGGATAGTTTGAGATTGCATGTGGATTAGGAAAGGGGTGTTTCCAAGAGACTGCAAAGGGCTAATGAGGGTAGTGGGACAACAGATTAGTTTTAGGAGGTACAATGCTCTGCCAAGGAGGTAGAGTTTTATTAGATTAAATATTATGAGGTTGTTCCACCAGAGTGTTGTGAGAGCTACTCGTAGCTTGCTAGTCACACCCAAATGAGGACTACTAGCAAGGGTGTGACATAGCCAATTCCACGAGATATAGCCACAGCTCCATCAAGTGGGGGAGGCACAAGCCCCGAGATGTCGACACCATCTAGTGGGAGCACTACATAGCTCTGAAACATGATGTTTGTTGTATTTTTGATAGGTATACACTAATACTGATGATTCATTGCCATTTTTAATGATGAACTTCTTCATATTTGGATATCCCTAAACACTTGACATTATTTTGAGATATATATGTAGCGATGATGATGGTTGATCTATATGCTTATGTGTGTTGATCACGATGGAGGCATTTGATATCTTTTATTATGCACATGTTATATGATGTTCTATATGATGATGATATTATAGGGTATGGATACAACATGTTCTATTATTCCATGATGCTTTTTTGAATGATGCCTATATGCTATATGTGATGAATCTTATTATGTGAATGAAATGTTATGGATGATATGTTTTTGTACTTTTCTTATGAAAATGTATAATGCAATGAGAATGGGTGAATGGATTATATGAAAATGTTTCTTTTGTATTTTTTGGTAATGAAAATGTATAAGTAAATTTGTAGATGGATGGAAATAATATGATAAATGCTTTGTTTTTGGATTTTCATGATGCAATTATATGACCTAATTGAAAATGAATGCATATAAAATGATACAATAATGATTTGTCTTTGGATTTTCATGATGAAAATATATGACCTAAAGACTAGATGGATTATGAAATGATATGATAATGTGTGAATGACATCCTAATGCTTATGCAAATGATCCTTTTTGTTAATTTCAAATGTACTCAATCCATTAATGATAGAGATAAAATCATGCGTAAAATTTGATAGGCCTTGGAAAAATCTATAAATACAGATGCAACACTAGTATGAATACAGCCTAAACATGCAAACCTAATAATGCAATGTTGTCATCCTAGTAATAAATTTATTGTGCTTGGTATCATCATTGAGCTTTTGAAATGTTGAAAGTAAGTACAAACATAAATGGTATAATTAGACCATGATGACCTGAGTACTTCTTTCATGATGTTTGATAGTGCAAGTTAACACAAGCATCTAGGTATAATTGAATCGAGATGACCTGAGCATTTCTTGTGTAAACAGAAAAGAGTTAATCATTTTCCTATGTGAATCCAAAATGTAATCAGTGATACTTTGTAGAGAACATCCCATGATGATTCACACAGTAATAATGATCACCTCACAAATAGTAGACAAAAAAATATATCATTCTTGATCACAGCTTCTCTAGTTCTTGACATCCCTGAGTTGCTCTAGAGAAATGATAACAACAATCATGATGTAAATAAATTGAACATTCGTGCTAAAGTGATAAAACCTTGATTTAGAGGATGGCCAAAAAATGTGATTTGTTTTGATTGATCTTGTTGTTGTTGGTTAATATGGTTGGTTTTGATTATGATTGATGTTCAATGTTGTGGTTCGCTTGATCGATGTTTTTTTATCATGTTGTCGTGCTATTGTTTGTTTGTCGTTTTAAGCTCAAAGATAGATTTCCCCAGTGAGTTCAAGATTTTTCCCCCAGTGGAAACACACCAATTTATTATGGATATGTACAATGATCACCAAGCCAATGTGAGACACGACCGCGATGCCTGAATATGTACATTAGGCTCAAATGATAGATGTGGATAATGATAGCACAGAGCCAATGGTCAACACAAGTTCCAATAGAGGAAGAAGTTGACCCATCACAAATAACACCTATTACCAGGTTTTCACTACTTTCTTTTATTGCACTTCTTTTTTAGATTTTATGATTTTTTATTTTTTTCTTCACGTTTTCACTTTTTTGTATTTTTCTCTTTTTTTCTCTTTTTTTTTGCTTTCTTTTGTTGTCACCAAGACACCTTTTTTCTAGGTTTTCATCAGCGCGACCATTTTCTCAAGACATTTTTTGAATTCTTTTTGGATTTCTTCAAGACCTTTTCTAATTTTTTTTGGATTTCTTCATGACTTTTTCTAAATTTTTTTGGATTCCTTTAGGAATTTTATGATGCATTAGATGAATCATGTTTCACTGCATGTAGACATCGTTCATCCAATAGCTCCAAATCTTGCAACCTAGATACATAGTAGTCCTCATCAAATATGATACCCTTCAATGACACATGGAGTGATGGTATTTCAACCTCAATGGGTATAATGGTCTCAAATCCATATACAAGAGTGTATGGTGTGGCTCTTGTTGGTGTGTGGATATTGGTTTGATATGCCCGTAGAGCAGGGTTTAATTGGATGTGCCAATCACGTCCAACATCGTTGACCATTTTCTTCAAGATTTTTAGAATAGTTTTGTTGAAGGCCTCTACTTGACCTTTTTCTTGAGGGTAATATGTTGGAGAGAAGGGATGTTGGATATTGAACTTCTCACACAATTCTTGCATATCTTGATTTTTAAACAATCTTCCATTGTTAGTGACAATGGATTGAGGGATGTCATACCAACAGATGATGTAATTGAGGATGAAGGATGAAATTTTCTTTCCTGTGATGGTGATCATAGGAACAACTTCAATCCACTTCATGAAGTATTTTTTGGCTGTGATGATATACTTGTGTCCATTTCATGAAGGTGGATAGATTATACCTACAATATCTAGTCCCCATTGACAAAAGGGCCATGTAGATGTGAATGGTTGAAGCTCTTGTGTTGGTGCATGAATGAGGTTTCCATGAATCTAACACTTTTGGTATTTTTTAATGAACTAAAAAGACTCCTCCATGTTTAGCCTGTAATACCCTAAATGGAGGAGTTTCTTGGCTAAGCTTAAAAACCATTTGAATGAGTTCCACAAATACCCCATGAACTTCCCATGAATTTTTTTCAAACTCATTGTGTTCCATACATCAGAGGAGAGTTCTTTCAAGACCTTGTCGATAAAGTACATCCATGATAAGAGTATGTCAGGTGGCTTGGTGAATGAAATTTCATTTTTGGTTGTAGGATAGGTTGGGTGGAAGGGTGTTATCTTTTAGATAGGTGTAAATTTTACCATAGATTGAGGTATCTGCATTGACTAGTTGAAATATTACTTGGGATTTGGTATCGTCATAAGTAGGGGTAAGCAGTTGTTCCACCATGAACTCATAATAGGTTCTTTTATTTGGAATTTGTAATAAGGAATCAATGGTGGCCATGGCATTGACAACTTTATTATCCACTCTTGAAATTTGCTCAAATTTGATATCCACAAATTATTTCTTAAAGTCATCAATCATTGTTTTGTAGCGCATCAATATTTCATCCTTTGTTTGATAATCATCATTGACTTGGTTAATGACCAACTTAAAATCTTTGTAGACTTTCAATTCTAGGATTTTACATTCTATGGTTGTTTTAATGCCAATGATTAATGTTTCATACTCCTCTATATTGTTGGTACAAGGGAACATCAATCTATATGATTTCAGGATGGTATGTCCTTGCGGAGTGACAAATAAGATTCTAGCCCCTGATTGATGTTGTGTATGTGATCCATCAAAGTATAATGTCCGCTATTGTGTGTTCAAGGTGAGGACATCAACATCTAGAATCTCAATGTGTAGAGGATGATCATCTAGTAGAGGTGATTCAACCAACTATTCTATGATTGCTTGTCCTTTTATTTCTTTCCTATCCACATATTGGATGTGAAATTCACTTAATATCATAACCCATTTGGCCAATCTTCCAGTTAGATTAGCTTTGCTAAGGAGGTATTTTAGTGGATCTATTTTGGCTATTAACTTGATGGTATGAGTTAGCATGTAGTGTCATTATAGCTATTAGGTGGAAAACACTACTTCCAAATAAGCCTTTTCAATGGATGTATAATTCATTTCATAGCCATTTAGTGTCTTGGTGATGTAATAAATTGCTCTTTCTTTTCCTGTTGAATCTTCTTGTGCTAACAAGGCTCCCAATGATATCTGAGTTGTTGTAATGTATAATAAGAGTGGCTTTCCTTTTGCTAGTGGTATTAAGATAGGTGGAATCATTAGATATTGTATTAATTAGTTGAAGGCCTCTTCGTATTTCTCGTCCCATCAAAAAGAAACAATTTTGTGTAGCAAGTGAGTGAAAGGATGGGTCTTGTCTGCCAGTTGTGAAATAAATCTTTGGATTGATTGGAATCTCCCTTGCAAAGATCATAGTTGGATGATGTTTTTGGGTGGTACCATCTCCATGATAGCTTTAAATTTTGTGAGGTCTACCTCAATACCTTTTTTCTGAAACTATATATCCCAAGATTTTGGTTGAACTCACCCCAAACACACATTTATTTAGATTCAGTCGCACATTGAACTGCTCCAATTTGGTAAATATTTTTTCTAAAATCTCTATCTATCATTCTCTAGTGTATGATTTGGCCAATATATTGTCGACGTAATCTTCCATGAAGGTATGCATCATATCATTAAAAATTGTTGTCATGGCATGCTCATAAGTAGCTCCCGCATTCTTCAATCTGAATGGCATGACATTCCAATAGAATGTTCCCCATCGACATGTGAAAGTTGTCTTATCTTGATCCTTTGGAGCTATCTTGATTTGATTATAATTGGAAAAACCATCCATAAGTGACAACATACCATGTCCTATTGTTAATTCCACTATGATGTCTATGTTAGGTAGAGGAAAATCATGTTTAGGGAAATCCTTATTAAGATCTCAGAAATCTATGCAAATGCAGATGTTGTTGTCAAGATTTGAGATGGGTACAATGTTGGAGATCCACTTGGCATAGTTAATGGGTCTGATCAATCTTGCATCTAATAACTTCTTTAGCTCTACTTTTACCAATAACACAATATGCGGATGCATTTTTCTTAGCTTTTTCTTGACTAGTTTTACTCCTGGTGGTAAGGATAGGTGGTGCATGATGAGATCTAGATCAATCCCTGGCATGCTGACATATGATCAAGAAAATTTGATTTGTTTCTCTATGAAGAATTTGAGGAAGGTTGGTTTTTCTTGGTCTGTCGAGGATGTTGCTAGATGGATAGTCTTCATTGTTTCTGCATTACTGATATTGACGGATTTTGTGGGCTCAATCAATACTTTTGATCTTTCTTGAAAGTGTTCTAGGAGAGTGCCAAATATTCCATCCTTCGACACCTTAGAGAGGTTTTTTCCATTGGATGCGCTCTTTATTTTTACTTTTTTCTGGATCTAATACTGCCATTGAATGGTTTTCACCATCAAATTTATTTCTTGTATTATTCATTTTGCAGCTGAAATATTTGACACTCCCTTCTATGGAAGCTTCATTATGACGTTCAATGGTGGAATCTGCTTCAATATTTTTAGAATAGAGGAAGTTGATGATGGAATCATCATTTTAAAAGGTGGGGATATCAAACAACTCACTTTGGTCCTAGTCTATGAGTTCGACATGTACTAGGAGTAAGGAATTCATCACACTATTTAAGGTTAGAGATAGTAAGAGTCCTGATGGTGATGTCTTCAATTTGTCCAACAGCAAAGTCGACGTCTATAAGGTAACTTTCCTCTAAATTATCCATTTCACTCCAAGTTTGATCATCTTCACTGGAGTCATCAATATGTTGTGATCCTATTTCAAATGGTCTAGAACCTGAACTTTGTCCCTCCTTGAGTAGGGGTGCATACTTGTGTACCAAATCAATGTCCTTGTCATGACAAGACTCTTTAGATACCGAATCCCACTCATATTCATTTGAATTAGGTTCATGATCATCACTAGCTTGTAGTTGCAAGATTCTTTCAACGGGCCTCTGAGTTATCTATTATTTTGTCTCCTCTTTATAACCTAGCTTACTCTTGTATTTTGGATTGATTAAGAGGGGTTGAATTGGTTCCATAATTCCTTCTTTTCTTTTGCCTACAAGGCATTTTCCCTCGTATCCCATCTTTTCTAAGATTGTGAAGCCTTTTCCATATTGTATTGTTTTCACATTTGTAGTTGCTTCTTGGGGCTCTTATTCATCCTTATAAGGCCATTTTAGAACATCCTTGTTTTCAAATTTGTCAACTATGGTGCTTGCTTTTATAAATCAACCATCAAACGGTGAAACTAGTTGTGATGATTGTTGCTTTGGTGTTGAGGGTTTCCCATATGACTTTGGGGAAGATAGTTGTGAAAGGCATGTAGAGATTGTTTAATGAAATATTCACCTACACATTTATCTTTGACTTGGACCTTTTACTCAAATTGCTTGGTCAAGCCATTTAATTGGGTTTCATGATTTGAGGACA
>VDFB02345976.1:0-26259 GCA_007258455.2 Sequoia sempervirens | reverse complement strand
AAGATAAAGAGAAGCAATTTCCCTTATACTAATAGGAAAACTACACAAACCACAACTTTGATAGCCTACTCTATCTAAGCCTACCACCCACATGTCGCTAAACATCGAAAACAAGCAAATAAATAAATAATGAAAGCCTTTCGTTCATTTATACAAAGATAATTGAGAAATAATATTTAGGAAAAAGAAAACTCTTTTTATTACATAAAATAAAATACATTTATTAAAATGTTTTAGATTCAAAATTTTATGTTAGTCCTATTATCATTCACTCCCTCTTGCACAAAAATATTGCTCTCACTCCCCATTTTCTCTTTTACATCGTCTAGCTTTTTAGCTCTATCAAATTTGGTATTACACATGGTGAAATCTCAAATTTGGATTATATTTTAGATCAAATTTACAAATAATAAAATTTTAACAATTTCCAACCAAAATTTAATGTAGATTGAAAATGTGTTCTAGCTAGACTAAACCACACGAAAGTAGATCCAAGCTAGAATATTTTCAACTAGAAGTGTCATCCATTTATATATGAATCACATCAGCGAAAAATTACAATTTTTTTTTAAAACTTTACAATCTCATCACTTCTACTTAGATAAATAATATTTAAAAAAATCTAAAAATAGATTTTTATAGATTTGTGTAGCTTGAAAACATAAAGTTAAAGATTTTAATTAGTGTTTATATTTATTTTTTATTGCTATTATAATTATTTCATCAACACTTAAAATATATGGATGGTTATATTCTCAAAGAAAAATATAGATTTTATTACAAAATTAAAAAAATTATGATGCACTGTAAATAGTGGATTTCATGTGAAGATGATATAAACATTTATATATGTCAAGTGAATTGTTAAGAAAAATAGTAGAAACCCCTCAGGATATTTATAATTCAAGTATAAATAAGTTCAAAATATACATTTATCAAAATGAAAAATTACTTGTACCAATTTTTTGTGTTACCAATATAAAAATAATAATTAAGAAGCAAAGTATTGCTTTGAAAAGTGAAGGTACCTTAATTTTTTTTTAATATAAATTTCAACAATTATATTATAGTGTGAATTTTATGAGAAATGATAATGAAAGTAGAGAATATATGTTTGGTGAATAACTCTTTCCATAGATATATTGTATAAGTCATCATAAGTTGATATAGTTGCATTGATTGATATTGATTAAATATATTATAATGTTAAATGTATACTCATTGAATGTTAAGTTAAGTATAGGTTAATACTCATTTAAATGAAAATGTATATCTTACTATTTTAGGTAAGGAGTACTTAGAAGTAGGCTATGCTGGGAGTTTGATTATTAAATATTGAGTTAGTTTATGCTTATATATTATTAGATTATATTATTTTTTATGTTTCTCCATTTAGTGTATTAGTGTTATGTTTACTATTTTTGAACTTGTAAAATTATAAATTTATGTATCATAGATATAACCAACTTAAGGGTAAGTGATACTACAGGATAAAATAATAATTGTTAATCAATATGATTAGTATTGTACACCAAAGGTAGGTGAGAACATCTCAAGGTAGGGAAGGCTAGGAGAATCAAACTTAATAGTTATATGTGCATCTATACTTATGATTATCTATTTAATTAATTATAGTCTAGTCTTTTTCTATCTAGATGATTTATAGTATTTTTTAATGTATCATTCTATATTTTTTTTGCATGGTGTGCAATGGAGTAACTAATTGTTAAACATCTAAAGCTACATAATATTTTTTAAAGTATCATTCTATTCCTTGTTTCTATTAACATAAAATATAATTTACATATTTTTGTAATGCTCTTGTTGATCAAGCTAATTTGATTAAGTTTTAATGACCTAAATTGTATGAACTAGACAATTTAGAACCTACAAACTATTTTAAAGGCAAGAAAGTATTGTAGTTGTGTAGTTGAATATTTTATTGAATTAAAATTTCATATTGAAAGGTGAATCTCTCAATGCCAACACTAAATTGTCATGTTCTACAAAGAGTTAACTATTGAATTCACATGAATAAAATTTCAAACCAAAATATTATTGAAACTCACTAAGATAGTTCTTAGTAACTCAAAACTTAATGATGTATTCTATGGATTTTCTTATGCATTAGTGAACCTTTCCTCTATTTGTAATATCTGAGTAGATTGAGTTGTGGAGTTTTGTTGCCTTGATGAATACTTATAATTTTGAAAATCCCCATATAATTTTGTAAAGGAAACCATGTTTTCAAAGAAGTTTTCTCTTTCAACTTAAGAGAGTTTCAACACTATCAAAATTCACAAGTAAATAGCTCTTGTTAATATAAATGAAAGGTGTTTTTTTAATACATCTATATTTATATACTAATAATTAATTAATTAGATAAAATGTAAAATTTAATATAAAAATTATAGAAATTTTTTTATTCATAAATATACTCATTGCACAAATAAAAATATATAAACATTAACATATAATCTATATTTTATTAATTTAAGTTAGTCAAAATGTAATATTTTGAAGCTAAATTTTTCATTATACAGTAAAATATTCTTCAAAAGACTGAAATAAATTTGGATTTGATAATTGTTAGTATGTTTGATGTTTTTATATAGTTATTTCACCTCTTTAAAACACTTATATTCTTTGTGAATGTTTTTGTGCTAGTCTTATCTAACTATGCCTGCTCATGCCTTCAAAACAAGTATTGAATAACACGATGAACTGAGATATTAATATGAAAAGTTGGAGTTCCAATCAAAAGCTACTTTTAAAGGGCATAGACACTAATTGGGCTTCTTACGGTGTAATTCCCATAGCTCCAGGTTAAGGCGCCTGAAAGCAATGTGTTGGTAACTAGGGATCCACCTTCAATTGTAACATTATATGATAGCTTCTGGTTTAGAGATGAAAATGATAATGTTTCTGGTTCTACTGTCACATTGATTCCAGAGGGTGCAGTAACAATAGCCTTGTAAGTACTTTTTGCAACTCCTACATTCGTAACAGTTCTTAGAAATTTAGCTTGAAAATATTTTCCTGCGGTAATATCAACCATTATTGAAGGGTAGTTTAGTTCTCGTGCTCCATTTTTAGATGGTTTTATAAGGTCACAACTACTAAAGTCTCCCGTCACCAAATGCAAACTGGTATCATTGTACCCTTGGCTACAAAGCATATTGATGTAATCATCTACACCTGCATCATAAACAAGCCCTGGATTGATTGCCTTCAATGGATTAATCTGGCCAGCCCCGTATCCAAATTCTGCATCCGCATTCCCAGGCAATGTTTCATCCATTACAAATGCTGCATCACAAGTTAAACCATTACAGATTTGGTTTTTCCAAAACTAGTTATTGGATTTTCTATGTAACTAAATTGTTACAAAAATTCTTAATTTACAAGAGAGATATTCAATTAATAATTCAACACCTGTAGTAAGGAGAGCTGATTTTATAGCAGCAGGAGACCAATCCTTATGATATGACTTAACAAACCCTACAGTTCCTGCAGCATGAGGGCATGACATGGATGTTCCTGATATCATATTAAAGTTGGAAAACCTTGTGTCTACTTGATAGCCAGTAAGCGATATATTTTTGGGCCAAGACGCCAAGATGTCCACACCCGGTGCGGTGATGTCCGGCTGATAACACATCTCATTAAATCATGTTATTTTACATGGAATTAAAAAATGTGGATTCCAACCATTTTTGGGGTACAGAGAATTACTTTCATTTCAAAAATATTTGCTTTATAATTTAAAATAATATTCTGAAGAAAAAATTTAAATACATACCTTAAGAATGTCCGGTGTGATTCGACTGAAACCTCGTGATGAGAATGAAGCCACTATTGGTGCAGGTGCTTTGGGAGTAGTAGTTTTTTGAATGTTTGCAACCGGAGAGCTGATGGATTGCAAACATAAGTAATAATTAACAGTCTTCCCTGACCCCCGACCTATTTATTTTCATTCTAAAATTACAACTTTAATTTCAATTTACCTAGTTGAGTTTATGTAAGACAACACAGTTTTTGCTTGTTTACTAGTTATGATTGTCGCAGGGTTTAACCATGCAAAAGCTGTGTCATTACGTCCATCATAAACTATAACAGCGCCCGCACCACCAGCCACAAAAACTGAATAATCTGGAGGAGTGCTAACGAAATAGCAAACAACTATCTTTCCTTTCACTTTTGTTTGATCCAGAGAACCCAATAGACAACCACTGAAAATTTCATAGAAATAATAAAATTTGAGAGCTCTGATGGAAACCTTTATACATACATATATAACTTGTATATATTCTTTTATTTTTCTATTGAATTGCATTGACAATCATGTTCTAATTGTTACCTAGAGTTATCTGAAGTGAAGCCTCCAGAAACATTAGCAACATCCCCTCCATATACCAAAGGATACCATGGTTGTTCCATCGTGTATGTGTTTATAGCAATTCCCTATACAAAGTTACTCAAATTAAAGCTCTAGCAGCTACTTCTTTTGTAATGCGAAAAGTCAAAGTTTAATTAGAAAGGATCGTTTTTAATATTTTAAAAGAATAATTTATAGTCATTGCATTATAGATTCGATTGCTAAAAGTGTGGAATTACCTATGTGGAAATGTTGTTTCTAAGAAATAGTTTAGAGTTTTACCTCTATAGAAATGTTGTTTCCTAGAAGAAGTTCAGTGTCCATCTTGCGATCAATGGTACTTGCTGCCACAGTTAAAGACCATGGAGAATAATTTGAAACAGAAGCCCTTAAGGGGCCTGAGTTTCCAGCAGAATTTGATACTAGAATTCCCCTCTGCATTGCATGAAATGCTCCAATGGCAATGCTATCTTCAAAATAATTGAGAGGGAAAGGAGTTCCAATTGACACAGAAAGAATGTCGACACCATCATATATAGCATCATCAAAGGCTGCAAGAAGATCTGCATCTTCACAACCCCCACCCCAACAAACCTTGTACATAGCGACCCTTGCACCAGGGACTCCACCTCGACTTTCTCCTTGAGAAATACCATAAAGACTTGCATTTTTAATAAAATTGCCAGTAGCTGTAGAGGAAGTGTGTGTTCCATGGCCCTCTGCATCCCTTGGAGACAAGAAATCTCCAATGGGTGGAGGATAGGTGGGATTACGATAAAATTTTGCCCCTACAAGTTTCCTGCAAAGTCAATCATATGATTAAATATATAAAAAATCAGTCATATGTTTAAATACAAAAAGTGATAAAATAGTGTTTTCTTGGAAATTGAAATTCAGAATGCCACCTTAAATGACTAAAGAAAGTAGATCAAACAATTTTTTAATAAAATATTAAATACCAAAATAATTTATAAAATATATGCTTTGACAAAAATTTGAAACTTTTTATATCTTGGAAACAATATTGCATTATTAAGATTGAATAAAGTAAAAGAGTTGAATTCCTATCACTATATTGAAATATTTAAATTAAACATAAAAATATTATTAAAACAGTCTATACAATTATTAGTTTTGATATTTATGTCAGATATTTTTTTAATTTAAATCTAATTTATAGATTATTTATTCTGGTTACAAACTTTTATTTAAATTATCTTCTTCTCACAATCCTATTGTATTCACAATTTGACCTAATAATCTGCCGATCACTATAAAGTTTTAAATGGCTCCAATTCTACCTATATATAAATTTGTCCTTAGTGCAGTGTACCAATGTTTAATTTTATCTTATAATTTAGTTTACAAGGCCCTTTTTGTTGGCAATATATCAAGAATAAAATAAGTAGGAATGCGTCTAACTTGTTGCAGGTGGGGAAATCTGGTGTTGTGTGGCATCCACCCCTCCATTTGGATGGCACTGGACCAAATCCCTCGTCGGTAAAACTCTCTGATTCTGGCCATATACCTACAACACAACAGAGATGTGAAAACTAATGACTAAATCATTATGAAATTAATCTCAATATTTCACTGTGTTTCGTAATTACTTGAAGGAAATTATAAGAGTTAGTTCTGTGTCAAATTATAAGAATTAAACTTTTCATCTAAGTACAAATGAAGTCCCTAACATGATAACATGTTGAAATAAGATAAAAAAAATTCTACAGAGTGTATTAATCTTGTGGAATAAAATGCATTGTTTTATTGGCTTCCAATATTTGAGAGCTCACTACAAAATCCATCATTAATAGCCCCTGTACTAAAACGTCTCAACCAAATAAAATTATGACGCTGACTACAGAGGAACACTATAAGCAAATTTACCTGTGTCCAAAAGACCAATAATGATGTCGCTCTGATAATCCAAATTATTGCTTTGAGCAGGTGCAGGAAAGCCGATGAAATCCCATGATCTAGTTGTCAATGTTCTCAGCTTCTTGCTCCCAAAAACCGAAACCACGCCGTCCATAGCTATAATTCAACAGCATATTAAAACATACGAAAATGTCTGAGGTTTGTATATATACTTCTATAGATACATAAATATACATATAAAATAGCGTACCTGAGAGTTGTTGGGCATGCGATGGAGATAACATGGCTGCAAACCCACCAAAACTTTTCCCATAACTATATATCAACGATTCCTTAGCTGCCTCGGAACTTTGTCACCAATATTACAATTATATCAGGCCGCTAAGACAGACTACTTTTCATTTTTTTAAATTCGAAAACTCATGTGATTGTTAGATACATAGATTTGTTACTGAGCCAAACATGAATGAAGATTATAGTTAACATATAATAATTACCTTCCATGCACAGATTCAAGCATTTCAAGGTATATGGTAGCGGGTGCTTTGTGGGAATTCACATCATCTTTTAACTGAGTAGCGCCCATGTAGACCACATAAAGCTGATTTCACACAAAGAAATATTTTTCCGTCAGTAAACATTATTGACATGCTCCAGAGTTACCTAAACTTAATGCTTTTGTTTAAGAAAAATAACAGCGAAAACATACCTTTCTATCTTGCTTCGCAGACCCAGCAGTACAGAGCACTGGAACATCCAACATTATCGAAAACAAGAACATTGAGAGAAGAAAATAGTTTGTTCCCTGGGCTGCCATTGTAACAGTGATTTTACAATTACAGAAAACTGCCCTACAAAACCATGATGAAATATGTTCTTATTTATAGAGGCCATTGCTGGCATTCTATTCCAATCTTCTCTGACAAAGATTTGAAACTGAAATTCTAGAAAATCTTGTAAAATAAAACAGACTTATTCGTGGTTATGGCTATATATTATGGATACGGAGAAAAATAGGATCAGAATGACGATTTCAAGGATTGGGAGAGGTAGAGAATGATAATTTTGTTTTCAATTGAGGTCGGCTCGTTATTTCTCTTTTAATAATTATAAAATGCAAATTTTAGAATTACAAAATACCAAAATCCAAACACAAGTCAATTTCTATAATTAAACTAGAAAAGATTCGGTAACGCTAAATTTATAGTTTACAAAGAAAAGAATCGGTAAGGCTAAATTAATTGTACCTGTTTTATATAATTTTAGTGATGGGTATTTATAACATACTGTAGCTATTAAAAAAGATTGACAGCCAATTTGAAAGAGAAGCGAACCATTTATATAGAAAATATTCGGTACGGTTTTATATCGCCTAAAAGCCGGCCAACAACAATTTTGAGTGTGTTTAACCTTGTGATTATTCATTGCTGGCCTTCGTCTGTTTGTTTTGGAGGGTTTCCCCTTTCATAAGTCATTATCCTTTTAACCGTAATTTAATTATTTGATAAGATCTTACATTTTAAATTTAGTATAATAATTATCATTGAGTTTTTGAAATCCTGTTTTCTGTCTTTTTTTTTATGAAATTTGGAAAAGTATTCAATAGATTATCTAAATTTGGCTCTTCTTATTTTAACTAGTTATCTTCAAACTTTATAGTGGTTCTAATTTTACTTGGCAACAACTATAGTTGGTGATAGTTCTATCAAAATTGCAGTGACAATTTATTAACATCTATTGGTTCTATTAATATCTTGCCCCTATCATCACTAGAAATTTTGATTTCATAGTGCAACTTCATAATAAGATAAATATTTTGAGTTCATGGCCCCTTTTTATGAGTATATATATATTTTAATTCAAACTATTTTTCTACAATATTCATAGTGATGTAGATAGTTTCATATTTAAATATATAGATTTCCTAGAAATTTTAACATGTTATAAATGTTGTACAGTAGTGCTTCATTTAGTGACATATGGTTTCATTTTTAGATGCACTGTTTTCAAACAGATACATGATCTTTCCTATAATTCATATTGATGCTTTTGGTTTGTGCTTCCAATAAAAAGTCAAATATTCAAAATTATAAATTTATTTTAGTTATTATAAAACATACAAATTTGTTCTACAACTTATTCGCTCTCTTCCTTTTCAATTTTTCTTCCTCTATTCTTGTGTTTTCCATGTGCGTTGATGAAGGGGGGCCCCAACGGGCTTCCCCATCCTTTGCCTCTGCTATTGTGGAGGGTAAAAGGGGGATTTTTTTTGCTTTTGTGCCTGAAGCTTTTGCTAGGAAAGGACCATCCTCATCCTCTTTGTTTTCCTAGCCCCTTCTTTCGAAGAAGTCTTTTCCATTTTCTCCTTCCAATCTAGATTCCTTCCTTTCCGATGAGGAACCTTCCTCTTTTATGGAAAAGTTGGTTGGCCGTAAATCCTCACACATGGGGTTTTCTAGGCATGTTGCCTCCTCGAATCCCTCTTGCGCAATGGTGGGTCTCAAAGTTGTCCCAAATGAAATTATGTAGGAGACAAATGTTGACGTGCAACTCTCTCTTGTAGGTAAGTTGCTTGGTTTTAGACCTAATATTGATCAAGCTAGGAGGTGGGCTGATACAAATGAGAAACTGGAAGACAGTGTTTCAATTAGTGTTGAACACTCATAATACTAAGAGGGGGGTGAATCAATATTCTATTAAATCATTTAATCATAAACCATTCAAGAATCAAAACATATCTAATTGAAATTATGAATGAAAGCATGAAAGTAATAAAAAAATCACATAACACATGAACACCAAGATTTTTACTTTGAAAACCCAAAAAGGGGAAACCACGGTGAGGATTAGCTCACAATATATTATAATTGGTTATAAGATATTACAAAGGCTCACTGCTAGGACACATTTTCCAATAAGGCTCACAACCAAAAATAGATACAAAACAAAAATGGCTACATAGCCAAAATGTGAATTGATAAAAATTGTACCTTCCTTGTGTTGAATTTAGTTCCTTTGAAGCTCTAAATACAAAATACTGCTTTAATTTATAGTCGTTCAACATTCACAACAATTCTTCTCTTATTTGGATCACACACATACACATTTGCATGTTTGCATCAAATTTGAATTACATCTCATACCATTGTCATTCTACAACTCAAAAATGTCTTACATATATACCCAATTAGATCTGCATACATCAATAAGGTTGCTATAATTAGATGTATCCCTATATTAAACCAAAATTCCCTTGTCGGCTCCATCCTTGAATAAAAAACATCTTCATGCTCAACCAAAATGTGCACCACTTAAATTAGGGCGGCATGGACCTAAGATAGGTTTTATTAACATCCACAATGTATATTTAATCTCCACACCATATATCAAGAATTAGGTCGGCTAGGAATAGGCCTAATCACAAAATAATCCAACTAATCAACCACCAACGATACGTCTAATCATATAATAATTCTCCATCTAAAATATACATTGCACTGTCACCTATAAACAATCTTAAAACGATATGTCAAACTTATGTTACTTGTAACTTTCAACTTGTTAAACCAAAATCATTGAAATCTTGATCATAGATGCATAAAATAACTAGGAATAACATACTGTAATGCTAAATTTTAAAACATAGCAAAGGCATTACAAAATACTAAAATCCAAACACAATTCAATTTCTATAATTACACTAGAAAAGATTCGGTAATGCTAAATTTATAGTTTAAAAATAAAAGAATCGGTAAGGCTAAATTTATTGTTCCTATTTTATATAATTTTAGTGATGGGTATTTATAACATACTGTAGCTATTTAAAAACATTGAAAACCATTTTGAAAGAGAATTGAACCATTTAAATAGAAAATATTAGGTACGGTTTTATATCACCTAAAAGCAAGCCAACAACAATTTTGAGTGTGTTTAACCTTGTGATTATTCATTGTTGGCCTTTGTCTATTTGTTTTGGAGGGTTCTCCCCTTTCATAAGTCATTATCCTTTTAGTTGTAGTATCTTTTTATTTCTTTCATTTAATTATTTGATAAGATCTTACATTTTAAATTTAGTATTATAATTATCATTGAGTTTTTGAAATCTTGTTTTCTATCTTTTTTTATGAAATTTGGAAAAGTATTCAATAGATCATCTAAATTTGGCTAAGCTCATTTTAATTAGTTATCTTCAAATTTTATAGTGGTCATGAATTTATAGTTTGTCATAGTTCTATGAAAGTTTCTAGTGACAATTTGTTAACATCTATTGGTTCTATTAATATCTTGCCCCTTTCATCATTAGAAATTTTGATTTCACAGTGCAACTTCATAATAAGATAAATATTTTGAGTTTATGGTCCCCTTCTTTGAGTATATATTTTTGTATTCAAAATATTTTTCTACAATGTTCATATTGGTGTAGATAGTTTCATATTTAATATATAGATTTTCTAGAATTTTTAACATGTTATAAATGTTGTGTACTAGTTATTGTTTTAGAAACTTGTAGTGCTTCATTTAGCGACATATGGGTTCATTTTTAGACACACTCTTTTTAAACATATACATGATCTTTCCTATAATTCATATTGATGCTTTTGATTTATACTTGCGATAAAAATTAAAAAATTCAAAACTATAAATTTATTTTAGCTATTACAAAACAATGAAATTATGAAACATTAAAATATGCTCTCAAACTTTCCCACTCTCTTCCTTTTCAAATTTTCTTCCTCTATTCTTGTTTCTACCATGTGTGTGGATGATGGGGGGCCCCAACAGGCTTCCCCATCCTTTTCCTCTATTGTTGTGGAGGGTAAAATGGGGAATTTGTCTGCTCCTATGCCTTAGGCTTTTGCTAGAAAAGGACCATCCTTTTCCTTCCATTTTCCTAGCCCCTTCTTTTGAAGAAGTCTTGTCCTTTTCCTCCTTCTAATCTAGATTCATTCCTTTCTGATGAGAACTCATCCTCTTTTGTGGAAAATTTTATCAATAGTAAAGCCTCTCACGTGGGGTTTTCTAGGCTCATTCCCCCCCAAATCCATCTTGTGTGATGGTGGGTCTCAAAGTTGTTTCCCCAGATGAAATTATGTAG
The DNA here is from genome assembly GCA_007258455.2 of Sequoia sempervirens. NCBI lineage: Eukaryota > Viridiplantae > Streptophyta > Pinopsida > Cupressales > Cupressaceae > Sequoia > Sequoia sempervirens. Next base: position 14,908 of record VDFB02345976.1, on the reverse strand, counting down.
GAGACAAATGTTGACCTGCAACTCTCTCTTGTAGGTAAGTTCCTTTGTTTTAGAACTAATATTGATTAGGTTAGGAGGTGGGCTAATGCAAATTGGAAACTAAAAGGCACCGTTTCAATTAATGCCATGACTAATGGCCTCTTTCGGTTTAGCTTCAAAATTTATCAATATTTTCTCAAAGTCCTCACAGGAGGACCTTGGGCATTTGATAATTTTTAAAAAAATTATCTTTCATTATGTAAATGGAAACTAGAATTTGACGCTCTAGTCAATCATGGGGCTTTTCCCCAACATGGGTCCATTGTCTAAGTCTAACTTTTGGAACCCTAAGGTTTCCCAAGGCATTGCTAGTTCTTTTGGATGTTTGCTTGCCATTGATAAAGTAACTTTACAAAATTTGAGACTTATATTTACCCTATTTGTGTTAATGTGGAAGTTAATAAAGTCTTACCTTTGTCAGTCTCCCTCAGATCCCATTTTGGGGTGTGGAATCAACCAATTAAATATGAGAAAATTGGTCTATTTTTCTAGTCCTATAATAGCTTTGATCACCTAAGTGATTCTTGCAAGTGCTTTCCCCTTGATAAATGTTGTAGGATCCTTACTTCTCTATCTCAACCAGGTGCTAAGGGTTTCTTGGGTTATGAGTTTGCATAAGCTGCATCTCTTTCTACACAGAAGGTTTCTGCTACTCCTCCATTTTCTATAAATCCCCCCTTGGAAGATTTAGATCTTCCAATTGACCCCTTACCAAAGGTTATTTGTTCTCCTTCTGCTGCTCCCAAACCTCTAAATACTTACTCCAAGTAAGTTGTGCCTCTTGATGCTCATCCTAACGTTTCTTATTACCCCATTCATGGTGGCTCTCTTCCTCTTGACCCAAGCCTTTTAGAGGTTGTTCCCTTAATTTTTCTTGACAATTTTAGATCCTCTGTGCAAGCCTATAGAATTTGAGGAAGGAAAAATAGAAATTTACCTAAATGGTAACCTTGGTGTGCATAATGTTCTTTCTACTATTTCTGCCGAATCAAGTCCCTTGGTATAATTTGGTTCCATACCTCCAGACTTTAATGCCTCTATGGATTTTCTAGGTTTTAGTGACAAAGACATAGCCTCTCCTTGTAAATCCTCTATTGAGGGTCTAGTGGAAGACTAGAACTAGGTTCATGTAAAAAAAAGGAAAAAGGAGAAAGCAGATGTAGGTAGTGATTTGAAGCTTGGAAGATCATCACAAAAGGATTCTAGAAATAAATATGTTTCTTGATATATTGTCTTCAAGAAAATAGAAAAACATGTTTGGCCTTTTTGGCCAAAGGAAACAAAATAAGTGATGGGCTAGGGGGTCTCCCTCCTTTTGTCAATGATAGTTTTCCACTAGCTCTTTTTTCTATTTTGACGAGGATACTTTCTTGGAATATTAGAGGTATGAATAGCCTATTCAAGAAAAATCTTGTCAAATGTTGTATCACAACTCACAAAGTTTATGTTCTCCTCCTTCAAGAAACCATGATGCAACAATCCATCTTCGATCAATACATGAGAAACATCTAGCTATCTATTGACTATGTGAACTGTGATGCTGAAGGCTCCTCTAGAGGTACTGCAATGCTCTAGAATTCCCTTAGGTTTTAAGGTTCCAAAGGAAATTTCTCTAAAAATTACCTTGTTACTAATATGGAAGATTTGAACACTTCAAACAAATGTAATCTTGTTAATATATGCTCCAAATTTGAGACTTGCTAGAGCTACCCTTTGGAATCATATTTCCTCTCTTTCTTCGGGTAGTTGAGGTGATTGCTAGATGTTGGGGGTGATTTAAATACTCCTTCATAGACATCAAAGAAGTTAGGGGGGTTTTTGGACATTTTGGATAACATTATGGACCTTATGGATTTTATTTCGGCTAATGGCTTGCTTGATATTGACCTTAGGGGATTGTTATTCACTTGATACAATAGGAGGTATGGTAACAATCACATTTAGGTTAAGCTGGATAGGTTTATGATATCTAGAAACCCTCTCTACTCTTGATAGAATTGGATCAAAAGATAATTCTATTCTACTAGACTAGGAAGATAATCTTGTCAAAGGGCCTTTCCCTTTCAGATATGAGATAATGTGGGCCTCACACCCTGACTTCAAAGATCTAATCCAAAGGTGTTAGAGTCATCCATTCTCGGGGATGCTTATATTTTAGCTTCCCCAAAAGCTTGTTTGGGTTAAGGTCAAGAGATGGAAAAAAAATTAATTTAAAGACATTAAAATAAAAAACAAACATTATTGTCCAATCTTCAAATAATCTAAAAAAAGTTAAAAGATGGAGACAATGAAATCGAGACCTTGGTTAGGGAAAATGATTTAAGAACAAAGTGTCTTAGGCTCTCAAAAAAGAGTATTTTTTTTGGAAATAGAAATTGAGAGTTCAATGACTAAGCAGGATGACATCAATACTAAATTTTTTCACCTTTCTACTTTGAGTCATAGGAAAAGAAACATGATCAGGAATCTTATGAGGGAATATGTCACCATCCTAAATGAGTAGAAGGATATTGCTAAGGCTCCCATCTCTTGTTTCAAGGACTCCTTTGCTGGCTAGAACCTTGATGACTCAAACCTTGATGCTTTCTTGGACATTATCCCCATTGTTATCATTAACCACTTGACCTTAATTTTTTGATCAAGCAGGTGTCTTTCAAAGAACATAAAGATGATGTGTCCTCCTTTGGGGCCTTCAGAGCACCACGCCCCAATGGTTTCCCCTTGCTTTTTTCCAAGATTTCTAGGAGATTATTATTGGGGCATGTGCAGGATCATGGTATGCCAAAAAGTGGCAATGGAGAAAAAAATACATGTTTCTACGACTCAAAAATGCGAAAATGGTGAGTTGACTTTTTGGAGCTCGGGTGACTACCGAGGTAGAGGAAAAACTTAGATTTAAGAATCGGATATCCGATCCAAATCGGATATCCGATTTTGTTGACATATATATATATAAAATTTCGGGCGACCAAAACTCATTTTCACATTTGCATTCGGCTCAACCGCGGCGGGCGCACAGTGGAAAGCGCAAATCAGATATCCGATTTGAAATCCATCTCCAACAGGTAAAATTCTTGATTTTTTATTTGCTCTAATCAAATTTTCAATTAGATTTGTTTAATTTTAGTTGATTTTTTTCAAAATAGGGTTTTTTGGTAGATTTTTTATGAAAAAGTTGAATTTAGCATGGATTTTGATGAAAATTGAATGTTTGCAATGGATTTTGATGAAAATTGAATGTTTGCAATGGATTTTCACTTAAAAATAGTGTTTTTTATGTATTTGGATTAAAAATTAGAGAATTTTATTAATTTTTGTTAAAAACTAGGGTTTTTGTTGGATTTTTAAAAAAAACTAGGGTATTTTTATACTATTTTCATTTATATTGTCTGATTTTAATTAGATTGATTTGTTTTTATATTTAATCAGGCATTAGCATTAAATTGTTTTGAATCTTGTAGAAAATTTATGAGCTTCATGACCTTGTGTCACTTCACTAATACCCACGTGAGATGTAGTTGTAGACTTATGGCTTCCTATGTTGCAATCATAGCCAATGTTGAGCTTGATTCTTATAACTCTTTCACTCAACGTATTATGTCTACCCAATCCATCTTATATTCCCTCCCTAGTCCTACATTACCCATGTCTTTTTTGTAACCTAACATTTATGTGGACTTGGCATATGTTATTTCTAAGGTCCCCAATGATAATCTAGAATAATTGGATAAAGACCTACAATGAATTCAACAATTCTTAAGCATTGAACCTTTGGATGGAGAAGCAATCCCTCTTTTGGATAGCATTGGGAAGTTGGTAAATGATTAGGAAGGGATAGAAGTGTTACGTAGCCTAGCTAATATAGTAGATTCTAATATTCCTTTGGTAGCTAGTTTCACGAAATTTTTGACTAATGCTCAAAATCCTTTTGGAAAATAAGTTTCCTCTCCCACAATAATGCCTTCTATTCCCAACTTTACACCTCCAATCATAGCATCAATGATGGAATATAACAATGGTTTAAACTCAAGCTTAGGAATTTCTAGTGGAAATTATAATAGTTTTGTCCCTTCACCTATAACACCTTCATATTCATCACCCCTCCTAAACATGAAATATAATATCCCACCATTCCTCCATACATACTTGAAAAACTCTCACAACATGTGGCCCAATGATTTTGTGATAAATCAACTTTTTTATTTAAAGTATGAGATTATTACAACAACAAATTTCAAACTTAAACCAAAATCAAACCAATAGTAAACATCCAAAATACCTTACACATAGTTCATTAATGTTCACTATTTTAAATACACCTATACTACAAAACATTGAAATACCTCGCTTTGGAAAGTACAATGGTAAAAAATATCCTAATAACCATTTGTTAGTTTTTACTACCTTGTGTAGAGACTTTATTTTTGAAGATTCACTCATAGTGAAACTCTTTTCTAGATCATTGAAAGATATGGCCTTGGATTGGTTTTGTTCATTGTCAAACAATAAATTACCTCCTTTACACAACTCATTAATGATTTCCTCCAACACTTTCAAGTGAACATCAGTCCTCAAGTTACATTAACAAATTTAGTTCATTGTAATCAAGGACCTAAAGAGAAAATAAAAAACTTTATGAAATGATACTAATCCCTTTATTTGAAATTCTCCTATAGTCTTCAAGATGTTGACATTCAAAGGGTGTTTATAGGTAACTTACAACCTAATATTCAAGATAAGAAATTGCTAATGAAATATCCATCCTTAACACGTTTTGTATAACCCTTCATGATTATCGAATATCGATTAGTTGGTATGAAGGTACCCCTTCATAGGCTCCTATTGGTCAATCATATAAGTCATGCCTCCAAACAACTATCAATCATTTAAAAAGAAAAACAAAATATTCATTACTTGATAAACATTCATGTCAAACTACTCATAATATTGAGACAGAAGTAACTACTGTAAACATAACTCTAGATATAAATTTAGGCCATGAGATAGGAAATTTTCATAGTTGTTTGATTCTCTCCATGTGATCATGTTGCAATTGTTAAACAAGAATATGATTCAAATTCCTCTAATTAGTCATATTCAAACAATTAAACCTTTACCACCAAACTTTAATGCAAAACATTTTTTCAATATCATCGTACACCTCGACATGATATGGAAATATGTAAGCATATTTATAACCAAGTGAAAGACCTCATTCTAATCAAATCCAGTTGGATGACCTATTAATGACAAAGGAAATAAATTGGTTTTTTCACCTAATCAATACTTACAAATATTTACAAGCCCATTGCCAATTCATTCAACAAACTTTGTTCAATACAATGATAATGAAGAAGATGATAATGATTTTTCCATCTTTATAAACATTATTAATATTCAAATCATAAAGGAAAAACCAATATTTTGTTTGACATTTCTTTTACATATATTGATTCTTCTATAACTACACTCGATGGTCTTCTTTATATCAAGTTTGCGAAACCCGAAAGGGAATACTCATTGATCCCATGTACATAGTGAATATGATCAAAAAGAGTTATTGTATGTACATGAACTTTATGCAGATGATTATGAACAATCAAAAGCATGATTAAAAGCTCATGATGGTTATGGCTTCCCTATAATTGGTTTGATAACTCTCCCAAAGGTTGGACCTAAATAGTTGGGTGGTTTTAATAGATTTTTTATGAAAAATTTGAGTTTAGCATGGATTTTGATGAAATTTGAATGTTTGCAATGGATTTTGACTTAAAAATAGTGTTTTTTATGTATTTGGATTAAAAATTAGAAAATTTTATAGATTTTTGTTATAAACTAGGGTATTTTTATAATATTTTCATTTATATTGTCTAATTATAATTAGATTGATTTGTTTTTATATTGAATCGCATTATGGCTGCCGATAATGAAAATGCACCAATTCCACCACCTCCACCACCTCCACGCCCATCAATTCAAGAATTAATTTCTGAAAAATTGCAACAATTAAGGGGCATTTCTGAAGTTTATACGAGAGTCCCTCGATTATCTTCGATGTCAAACACAATGAATGAAATAATTAAAAATATAGAAACCCTCTCCTCACAACATAATGCCTTTCATTCGTGGTGAGAAAACATGAGAGAATATTATGCATGTGGATTGTCCTATGATGATGTGAAAGATCTTGGAATAACCAAAGCCCAAATAGCCTCTTTATTTGTTAACCCTCGCATTGGTTTGCCAGTTAATGTTAATAAAACAAAACTTTCTATAAAATGGTGCACTCATAGAGACATTGTAGAAAACTTTTGGGGATCGGTGTATGGTTTTTTGAAACCACCGAACAACAATTTGGATGTACCATTTTACTTTATAAAAAAATTATATGCGAGTTTGTGTTAGGGCATCATGTCAATTACTTTGACATTAGACCCTTCCAGGGCGTTGGTGGAGGTATGCCCCAAGATAGAGAAGGGGCGCTAGAGTAATAATCGCCCACATGTTCCCCTCCTCCTCTCACCACCTCCAAGATACCATCCGTGACATTATGCAGATGCGCCACACGTATCTATCCACGCTTATTCACTCTTCTTGAGTGGTCTTTGGTTTCGTGATGCTTTTTGTAGTAGCTCGCCCACATTCTCGGGTGATGTTGGTGATGCCTCGAAAAGGCCGCATCATCCCTCATCAGTCCACATATTTGTGTACCACATACTTGCTCCATGTGCTTCTCAACATGCTTGTCCCTCTTTGTAGAGCTCCCGCCGGCGCATCCCATAGACACTGGTTATGACTTCCACGATGTGGATATTATAGGATCAGACGCTAGGGAGTGGAGCACACCGTACGTAGTCCTCTCCTGCTAGAGAGGGGGACATTGGAGGCGTGACAGGTAAAATTTAAGTTGTGAATTCATAACTTGCATTTGTTTTTAAATGAATATTAATAAGAGATAGTATAATATACTAATATTTATTTACATGGTCTATTTACTTGATGTCCGAGGAGGAGCCTCTACTGTGTGACTGATAGCACCTTGAGGGCCATTTCATTTGGCCTGGACACGCACACAGTATATATTTTTGCACTCATTCATTTACATTTATTTATTGTATACTTTCTTGTCCTTTGAATTGTCATTAAAATAAAATTATATAATAAACTTCTTATATGTTTATCTTATTTTCCCCTTGTAGGGAAATACCTTCGGCGAAATAGGTGCAACCTTTTGTACGCATTTTCATGGAAGTGTAATGTTGATAAGTGGGCAAGGTAATGAACTCAAATTTGATTGAATTGAGAATTTTAAGATCTTATATTGATTATACATACATCGACATAGATTGGTAGTTTCATATGTACTTGTCATTTTTATGTGTAGGGAATTATGAGTTATACGTCCTTGTTGACAAGGGCCACAACACCAAGCAAGACGTATTGGAACACTTGAAGGGAGTAGGTGTTGAAGCAGTTCAACGAAAGGGAGGTGTCAAACACCCAAAAGAAGTATGTGTTCATTTTATTTTGTGTTTGGTATTTATATGTTCCTATTATTGATAATTGTATGCTAACTTGGATCAGTTTTATGTTTTTGTTCACCTATATAGATTGAAATTACAAAAGATGGTTTGGTCGGTTCTTTGAGAGGGGCATATTCTAGAACTCCCGACCCTTTGAAGAGACAGCATTTCGTGTAATCAAGATTAATTTTAGAGTTCAACTTATAATTTAATGTATATTGATTTTGGATATAATTTTCCGTCTGATTTTAAATTATATAGCATAACCAATCTCAATTGTGGTTTGACTTTTCTTGTGCGCTACTCCTCTCAGAGGCAACGAGTGCTTCAAAGAGGCTCCATTTTGATGATCCAATTTAGTTTAGAATGAGATACAGACATTTTGGCATGTAAATATTGAATAGATAAATTCAAGATGGCATATGCCACATATTGTGTAATTTTGTTTGAGTTGGCGCTGATGCCATTTTGTATATGGGCTTATTAATTTGATTATTATTGGATAATTTCATATATAGAAGTTGACAATCGAAATTGAATTGCCTCCTCATGTGCATACTAAACTCTTTGAAATTTTAATCAAGTGAGCAATGGTTAAATATCTTGATGTACAATAGCATAAAAAGAATGGTTATATTATGTAGTTTATTCATATTGCTGATTACATTGCATTGCACATCTTTCAAACTCAAAGCATTACCCCACATTGCATAAGTAACAACTAGATGCTAATAGATGAAAAAATTTCAATTACAATATAGTTTTTACAAAGTCAACATAAGCAATTATGCAATTACTTCACAGTACATAACTAATAATAAAAAATTTATTCATATTATTGATTACATTGCATTACACATCTTTCAAACTCAAACCATTGCTTCACATTGCATAAACATCCACTCCAAGAACCTATCTTTGATGTACCTGCCTTTTAGCTTAGTCAAATAAATGTTAGGCACCAATTTCAGTTAGTCTTGTTAGTCTAGGTGCCTATTCTCATCCATCATGCTACTCAAAACATCATTTTAGATCCTCCCAGGCACCATTTTTACCTGCTGCTCACTGCTTCATGACTGCTAGGCACACTTTCAAAAGCCTCATGTTGCTAACTCACATTCCAGTTAGGTGCATGTTTTGGCTGATGCTCTATAAAAGACCTCTCCTTCTACCACTTAACGTTGATAAAGCATAGACCTAGGCTAACACATACCTAGACTTTCAAATTAAATTAATTAACCCATGCAAAAACAAAATCACAAGAACACAAGAGCACACAAATTAGTCACTCACTATCAGGTTGAACAAGAGGAGCAAGTAAACAAACATAATTCGCAATCTTTCCTTTATTTATTTCGTTACCCCAGTTACTACTTTCAAATTTGACTAAAACATTATTCAAAATGCAAATGTATATGGTGTATGCTAACCTAAAATATGTTATACTTCTATGAATCCTTGCATGCAAGGATACTCAATAATGAGTCCTTGCAAATCAATTCACAGCTCTCTATCCGAGAAGAGTAGGGATTGATATTGTGGCCCTCAGATTGACCCAGTTACCCCTGCAAATACAGTCTCAGAACGAGAGATTCAAAGAGGAGAAGCAAGAATGTCAATCTCCATGAATCCTGTTTTTGCAATGCAACAATGAAAACTAATCTAAATGACTGTAAAATGCAATAAACAAAACTAATTTATTGAAATGAAAATTGATCTACATGTAATGCCATAAATGAATTACTTTGCAAATTAATCTACTATGAAGATTAAGCTAAAATGTAATATTAAACTATATGCTCTAAAATTAAGATGCTTATAAAATCAAACTAATGTGTAATCTCAAATGATAAAATTCAAGAAAATTTGTAGCATAAGTCTGATGTAAAAATTCGTGATTTTTTTGAAATGAGAATGAGAGGGCTCATTTTATAGGAAAAAGTGGAATTGAAGGCAAATTCAGAAGCAATGTGGGATAAATAGAAAAATAGAAACAAATCTTGATTGGAATTCTTTTTTTTAGTTTATTTCCCTTTTAACTAATTTGTTTCCATTTTTTTCATCACATGATATTCTTGAGAGGATATTTCATTTATTTTATTTTATTTAAGACTATAATATCTCTTTAATAAAAAATAAAAATAAAGTAGATTATGTAATTTAGAAATGAATATTAATAAAATAAAATAAAAAATTATTTAATTAAAAATAGATTTTAATTAAATAAAGCATCATTTTATTTAAGTAATATTAACTTCATCAATAACATATTTTATTTAAGTAAAAGGATTTTATTTCTTTTAATAAATAAAATTAATGAAGCATTCAAACCTTAGGGAAATTGAAACATTTGAAAGAAGTTATGAATTGATTAAGAAATTTGATTTGAAAAATGCACAATCATTGGATTCTAAAGTTGATGTTGACAAATTAAATAAATGGGGGCCCAAAGTCTAGGTGACCATTTAGGTTGCATACATTTGCCCCTCTTTGACTAATGTGAGGTCGACTCGGGATCACATGCAGTCAAAGAATGAAGTTGCAATGTGAGATCGATTTGGGATCACAAAACAACTCAGATGTGAGGTCGACTCAGGATCACATCTAGACAAACATAAACAAAAGGCCTTTGAACATGAGGTCGATTCGGGATCACATCCAAAGTGAGAGATAAGAATCTCAAGCAAGGTTTCCCCAAGAGAAGCAATTGATAAATTGATAAAGTTGAATCAAGGATTGAAGTTTGATAGGTACTGCCCCCTCGTGATCGAAATGGAAATGAGATAGAGGAGAAATAATAAATTGAAAAATTTGATCAAATCAAACAAAAGATAAGGTTCTTGATGTAAGATGAAAAATATAAGAATCACAGAACCTAGGTAGATCAGCAAGAAAATTATGCCCTAAGGTTGAATTAGAAGAAAAGAAGTGGGGTGAAATCGAATGGAAGATAAAAGTTTGGAAGAAATGGAAAGAAATGGAGAGAAGGAAGAGAATATGCCTCAATAAAGAGGATGCATCAAAATCAATCAACTGTTTAAGATAGGGAATTTCGATTGAGATCACGAAAGAAGATAAGGAAATGAAGAACATGATCACAGTTGATGAAAAATCCACAAAAAAGATGAAGGAAACCCTCTCAAACCCATAATACAGCCTAAAAGTGCAAATTAAAATGAATTCTAAATAATGCAAGCTACATGAAAATGCAAAGGTGTACTTGCAATAGGGTAACATAGGTTTTTGTGTGTTCATCATTCATTAGAGAATGTAAGAGAACTTATTTTCATCATTGGGCCATTATTACCGGACATCGGACAATCACACAATCATCACTAGTCACAAACACAACTATGAAGATATGAATGTGATTTATATCAGCTTGGTATGTGGAAAGATTCTAACATGAGCATCAAAGACATGAAGGTCAAGATGACTACAATGTTAGCTTACCCAATTTAATGTAGCAAAACCATGCTCGCATCAAGACATAAATGCTAGGATTATCATGAGAATGGTTGTGCAAAAACATTCAAGGATGATGCCATAAATCTCTTAAGTGTGTCAAGGAGACAACAAGAGACACTGAAGAGGTTCAAGACAACACCCACAAGTAGAAAGCAAATGAAAACATGCCCCATGCCCCAAGTACTCTAGCTATGCATCACAGAGAGACTTATTAGACAAGGACACTCAACGAAAATCAATATCAGTCAGCACACAAAGAAAAGATCATGGCATATCTCAAGCATTAAGTGTTGCAATTAAAAAAATTTAAGTGTGTAAACTGATACTAAGTTCCGAGGATAAGGATCAAATGCTTGCAAGTAGGTAAGATCACATGACCAAACTAGATAAGACCAAACTGATAAGTGTTGAAAAACACACGATGTCAGGGGTTGTGTTGAAAAACACAGTTGGGTTAGTGTTGAAAAACACCGCTTGCGAGGTCCTAAAGACAAGCATATCCAAGCAGATCTCAGGGAGCTAACATAGTGATGCCCTTGGTGGACAAAGACAGCTAAGACCAATTCCAAACCAAGGCAATAAGGACAAGGTGATGATGGAGAAAGGCTAAGGTCGGTGGGGATGTACGCGCTAGAAAATAGGATGCAAAGGCCCCTGGTACTGCTTCAGGTTTTCAACCACTTAAAGAATTTTTTTAGGGATCCTTTTTTTTTTCAGATTTTTCATTTTTTTTTCATCATCATCATATTTGAATTTTTGATTTTTTTAATAATATATCAATTTTTTTTTGTAATTTTTCAAGCATTCATATATCAATTTTTTTGGAACTTTTTAGGGTCATAATTATACAAAGGATGCCCCTGCATTTAACGCACGCTGAAGGAACTTTCTTCGTGCAAAAACATTGATAGGCTCTCGTGGAGCCTCCCCTTCAAGATAGTAGATAGGCACCTGGTACAAAAGCTCCTCGTGGATAGATGTAGGGTCCAAGCCAATTAGGTTCGTACTGTTCTCGCCTCAAGTTGGTTCTTAGGATTCTCTCGCAGGAAAAGATCTCCTACTTGGAATTCTCTAGGGCGAACCTTTTTGTTGAAGGCTTTGGACATCCGCTTTTGATAGACCCTCATATGGTAAAATGATGCTTTACGCTTCTCATCAAGAAGTTCCAATTCTTGCAATCTCATGGCGCGATAGTCTTCATCTGTAACTAGACCTTTGAGAGAGACCCGAAGTGATGGAATCTCAACCTCTAAAGGTAACACTGCTTCAGCGCCGTATGTAAGGGAAAAAGGAGTAGCCCCAGTTGGAGTACGAATACTCGTTCTATAGGCCCATAGGGCTGGATTTATCTGTAGGTGCCAATCTCTACCATTCTTATGAACTGTTCTGTGCAAAATCTTGAGAATGGTTTTGTTTGAAGCCTCTGCCTGACCATTTCCTTGTGGGAAGTAAATGGAGGACCAATGCTGCTTTATCTTGAATCTTTGGAAAAGTTCTTTAAGGTCCTTGTTTTTGAACTGACCTCCATTGTCGCTGATGATCTCGATGGCACTCCATACTCTAATGTGATGATATGGTTTTAAAATAAATAAAGACACTGTCTTGCCTGAGGCAATAGAAAGTGGAACAACCTCTACCCATTTTGTGAAGTAGTCAGTAGCAGTGATAATGAACTTATGCCCACCTGATGAGTTGGGATGAATCTGCCCAACAAGATCAAAGGCCCATCGCTGAAATGGCCAGTGAGATATAGAAGGAATTAGCTCCCTACCTGGAGCATGTATCAGGTGTCCATGTTTCTGACATTTTTCACAAGACTTAGCAAATGCTACTGCATCTATCTGCATTGTAGGCCAATAGTACCCTGCCCTAAGCAACCTTCTAGCTATGGAAAGACCATTAGAATGTCCACATATGCCCTCGTGGATGTCAACTAGCGCTTGATCAGATTCCTCATTTTCTAAGCACCTAAGAAGTGTTCCATCTAGACCCCTCCTATACAAATCACCAGAGATGAGGGAATGGCGAGAGGCGTTGCGAATAAGGTTTCTTCTTTCAGATCAGTTAAATGTATTGGGGATGATGCCATCACGAAGATATGAGTAAATAGCACCATAGCGGGAGGATTCATGATTGACAAGGGTACAAATGATATGGCTTTCAGGTGAGTCAAATATGGGATATCGTAGCTCTTCCACCAGGAATTCATATCTGGACTCATGTTCCTCTAACTAAAGAAGTGAAGCAAGGGTGGCCATAGCATCAGCTGCTTTGTTCTCAGCCCTAGGGATTTGTTGAAAGGTGACAAAAGTAAAATACCGTCTCAATGAATCAACCATTTTTTTGTAAGGTATCAACTTGTCATCTTTTGTTTGGTATTGTTCATTGACTTGGTTGATGATTAACCCAATCCCAACCTTAGTCCATTTGCCGTAAAGCCTCATACCCAACCATGTTGTTTTGTGCATGGAAAGAGTAACTTGTAAGATTTAGGGAATAGTATACCCATGAGAGGAGAAACAAACAAACACACCAGCTCCGTAACCATTTTGCATGCAAGAACCATCAAAGAATAGTTTCCAGGATCTTTCAGTCATGTACATAAGATGCTCATCTGGAAAGTTGACTTGAATGGGCATATTATCTTGAATAGGGAAATTAGCCAGTTGATCTGCAATAGCTTGGCCTTTGATTGCTTTGCACTCAATATACTCTATGTCAAATTCAGAAAGAATCATCATCCATTTAGCAAGTCTACCCGTGAGAGCAGCTTTACCGAGCAAGTATTTGAGAGGATCAATTTTTGATATGAGGTGTATGGTGTGCGTGAGCATATAGTGTCGCAATTTTTGAGAACCAAACACTACTGCAAGGCAAGCTTTTTCAATACTAGTATAATTAACCTCATAAGAAACAAGAGTGCTTAATTAATATAATATATGGCCCTTTCCTCACATCTAATTGAGCCAACAATTCCCCCAAGAAGATTCAAGAGTCGGCGGACATATAAAATGAGAGGTTTTCCTGGAATGGGAGGCATTAAAATGGGAGGATTTTTCAAGTATTCTTTAATTTGATCCATGCTCTTTTGGCAATCCTCATTCCAGACACATTGAACACCTTTATGCAATTTTTTGTTGAAAGGTTGTGCTCTATCTGCCAATTGTGAAATAAACCTCCTTATGGATTGAAGGCACCCTTGAAGACTCCTCATTTGGCTGAAATTTTTGGGAGGTGGCATGTTTATAATGGTTTGAACCTTTTCAGGGTCCACTTCTATTCCTTTAGCTGAAATGATGAATCCCAATAATTTTCCAGAAGTAACACCAAATGCACACTTTTTTGGGTTTAATCTTAGTTGAAATTGTTCCATGCGATCTAGAATCACTTCTAAATCAGCCAAATGTGTTCCTCTTCTCTTAGATTTAGCCAGGGTGTCATCCACATAATCTTCCATATTCTGCATCATGTCATGGAAGATGGTTGTCATAGCTCTTGGTGGGGTGTGCTCCTGATTTTTCAATCCAAAGGGCATGACATTCCAACAATAAGTACCCCAGGCACATGTGAATGCAGCCTTTTCTTGATCCTCAGGAGCTATCTTGATCTGATTATACCCAGAAAAACCATCCATCAAAGAATAGATCTCATATCCCACTGTCATGTCCACTATCATGTCTATGTTAGGAAGTGGAAAATCATCCTTTGGGCATGCTCTATTAAGATCTCTAAAGTTTGTGCAGATTCAAATGGTTTTATCAGGTTTAGAAATAGGTACAATGTTGGAAATCCAGTCAGCATAGTCTATGGCTCTAATGAATCCTGCACCAAGGAGCTTTTCTAATTCAGCTTTCACTAAAAGAGCTATATGAGGGTGC